>LOEQ01003016.1:32110-52122 GCA_001685075.1 Bramus lutescens | reverse complement strand
TCTCTCTCTCTCTCTCTCTCTCTCTCTCTCCCTCTCCCTCTCCGTTTCTCTCTCTGTCTCTTTTTGCTGCCTGCCAACCCAGATACAGAACTCTCAGCTACCTCTCCAACACCATGTCTGCCTGCATGCCACTGCGCTTCTAACCATATGACAACGGACCAAATCTCTGAATTGCAAGTTAGCCCCAATTAGTTTCCCTTTATAAGAATTGCTGTGGTCATGGTCTCTTCACAGCAATAGAAACCTTAAGATACCTGGGTAACAGTAAAGGCAGAAGTTAAGGGAAATCATTTCAAGAATAAACAGGGAGATGGATGAGTTGGCTCAGTAAAGACACTTGTTCTGCACTCTGTCAACCTGAGTTCAACCTCTAGAACCCATGGAAAGGTTGAAAGGGAGAACCTGCCCCACAAAGTTGTCCCTTGACCTTTAAACATGTGATTGGCATGCACACACCTACATTCACATGCATACATTCGCATACCACAAATACATACATACATAGTCATGCAACACACAATAGCAACCAACGAAATAAAGATTTTTTAAAAAATGAACAAGAAGGAGTGCAGGCATGCTTTCAAAGAAGAACATAGTTCATCATCTGTATGTAAAACAGGGAGCTCACACCAGATCACACCTATGGTTTCTTTCAGCTCTCCAGTCTCATGTTAGACAGGAAGAGACTCTGCAGCACAACACAGATAGCCTGACAACAGGACACTCACATTTCGAAGAAAGCTGAGTCTCACCAGTGAAAGGACACATCCTTAGAAATGTATTATAATGAGGTTATAAAGTCATTAGAAAATGCCAAATACTCCCAATCATAGCAGGGGAGGGGAGGGGAAGGGAGGACGTACTATATTTTGTATAAACTGAAGTCCGTCTATTTTGCATGAAGGTTGTGTTTTAGCACTTTGCCTTCATGAAGGAAACATTCACCCTAGGTTTTGCCTCCTGGGGAACTAAAGCACCACAGCTCCCCACATCCCCACGTGCAACCGTTCTAACCATTCTCCCCTTCATCCGCCTGCTTTTCAGTCAAAGAGATGTTTAGCTGCAATGCAGTTGTGTTGATAAAGCTTGGACTTACCTTAACTGATCAAGTCAATGCTTGGTTCTCCAGCTGGGTCTGTGGAAACATCGTTGGGAATCCACAGAGGACAATTTATCATGTTCTGTCTGAGGCCAACAATATGCGTGAAAACAGTTCCGGGTCAACTGGCTTTTAGAAATCCCTTATCTCGGAGCACTGCCTTGACATTCTGAGGCCTGGTTTCATATTCCCTTAATCTTTAATGTGCTGGTCAAAATGTCATACTTGTTTGTCACCAAAGAGCCACCACCATCACCACCACCACCTCACTGCTACCATTACCCCAAACTTTTACCGAAACAGTCTTTTACAATTTTCCTCTGGTTCTGAAAAAAATCAATGTTAAATGGTATTTTCATCTGAATTAGACTTCCCTTTCCTCCAACTATGTCAAAGACTGACTGAATTGAATCCAAAGTAACAGATACCACATTAACCTAATTGTGTTTTCTTCTAACGAACTGCATAATACAACGTGCTGCAGGCCAGCTATGCCATCAGAAACCATCATAGTCACATACCCAAAATGCAATCTTGATTTTCATTTCAGGTTTTGCTAACCACTAGCAGGTGTCCATACTTCCACAGAGAAAGATAGGAACACCTTTCATTAAAATATCTGCTTTTGCTTCAAAATAAGGTAAAATGGTGACTCTCTGACAAACACAAACAAACATACGCAAGGGATTTCCCTGAGTCCTCTCATTAGTGAGAAGACTCGTAAGATGTATCCATCTGGAAAAGAATGCTAAGTACCACCATAGCCAGGTTGCCTGGAATCTGAAATGAACTTACAGATAGATGCAAAACTGAGAGCCACAGGGCAAGAAACAGTGATACAAGCTGTGATTCATTTGTATGATTATAGACAGAACTGCCTGCGTTTGTATCGCTTGCCTACAACATAAGATCTGTAAACCTTCTCCCAGATAAAGTGAGCCACAGAGCACAGGAGAGTGGGCTATACAGGGCCTCCAGGACACCCCAGCACAGTCAGACTCTTACAAAGGTTTTCTGTCACAGCAAAGTCAAATGAATACAAATTATAGTATCCTAAATGCATTTTTCTCTTGTTGTGTTTCATTGTGGTTTTGAAACAAGGTTCCATTTTTTTTCAGGCTGGCCTTGAACTTGAGATACAACCATAGACAGCCTTGAATTCCTCATTCTTATGCTTCTACCCACCAAATTCTGGGGATGACAAGTATGTTCAACTCTGCTTGGTTTCATCATAATGGATATTCTATAGCCTGTTTTCAGAACACTGAGTGAGAGTTGAAGAACATACAAAGCACATATGAAGCAGTGATGACAAACCAAGCAACACCCAAGAAAGTCAAAGATGCACCAAGGAGCTCGGGCAAAGTCAAGACTGCAGTTGGGCTGCCTGGCTTCCACACGGATTGTGGCTATCTCAGAGCAAATGCCCTGAGAACATCACTGTAGCTGCAGGGTTAGAACTCCACAGTCTGAAGTGATAGGGGCCCAGACCTCTTCAATGACTAGAGAGGAAATGACCTGCAACATTAGGTTGTGGCTCTCAACTCTGGCCAACACAGGGAAAGCTACAGATATCCCAAGTTCCCACCTCAGATAAACTACATTAGGTATTGGTGCTCAGGCACTCTCTTGGCTCTCCAGAAGATTTGGTGGTTCAAATGATAGGCCTGCTGAAGTCTCTGACATTTGATACATGATCTCTAATGGCAGTGTTTGCAAGGTCTGAGAAGTGTGGCTTTATTGGAGGAAATACTTCACTGGCTTTGCATTTTAAAACTCATGCCATGTCCAGCTCTCTCTCCTCTCTCTCTCTCTCCTTTGTACTTGCAGTGTAACATGCAAGCCCTCAGCTTCTTGTTCCTGCTGCTGTGCCTTTGTTCTACCATGGTGGACTCTAATCCTCTGAAACCATAACTTCACATAAACTGTGTTTTATAAGTTGTCTTGATTATGTCTTTTATCGCAGCAACAGAAAAGTAATTCCTGTAGGGCCCAGGGAAGCTGCCAAGACAAGCTCAAAAGGGACCAACCAGAAAGCAGGACTGAGTTTCTGTTTGCCCTGAGGCAACACCTGACTCCAGAAAAGACATCAAACAGGAATCACCCAGGCACCACCCATGAACAGACCAATCAGCTAATATCACCTGATCCCAGCACACACCCATTCCTTCTCACCAGGACACCCCTAGACAAATGTCAGCTAATCAGGGGTCCTGAACCTCAGAAATCCATCACCCCCACCTCTGCTATTATAAAAACCCACCCCAACTGAGCTCGAGGCTCTCTGAACATGCCAATGAGTTGGTCACGCAGAGGGTCAAAAATAAAGGCTCTTTACTTTTACATACAGATTTTGGTCTCTGAGGTGATCTTTTGGGTATCCCTGCAATCTGGGCATAACAATTCATACAATGGGTATTTACAAACTTCCTACTGGAGACCAAGAGGCCTATCCTCATCACAACAACCCTGGGATCCACCAGGGGAAGGAAAGCTTGGGCCAATGAGGTCAGAGGAGGAAAAGCAGTCCTGAGACACAGGATACTGGGAAGGCTGAAGGCCCCTCCAACTCCGCCCTGAGTTCTCTACACAAACACCAGAGTGCCCCCAGAAAATGCTACTCTCAAAACCAGATAAAAGAAAAGTAAAAGTGTAGCCAAACCAGGCTGCCCACACTTCGGTCAGCCTGAACTGAGATCCACACACACTTCTAAGAAAATAGAATCTTCTAGAAAAAGTTTAAGCAGGCCCAGGTTCTGCAAAGGCACCAGCTCCGACCCTCACAGACTTCATAAGTGCACGTCCCCATGAGTTATTCAAATGAAAAGTGAGTTGTGTCCCTTGGTCATTTCACCCGGGAACTCTCCCAGGCTGCCAAGAAAACAAAACTATGCAGGAAGCTGCATGACATCCTCACCAGAGACAAGACACATTTCACTTCATAAATCAACAGCAAACCAAAAGGCAACCAGCTGAAAAAAGGCCAGCTACACCGATAAAACATTTTCTTAATTTACCTCATTCTGGATAATTGATTTTTTTATTTCACGAACAAGTAATTTTTAAAGTAAATAATAAACCCAGTTAACCATGTATTCTCGTTGCATGTGGGATGACAAAGTTTTTATCTGAATTAATTAGGTGATTTTTCACTAATACAGATTTGTTGCTATTACTTAAGACTCTGTTTTTAATAAAATTCCTCCTCACCCTTCCCCTTCTCCCACCACTTAGATGAAATGGGAGCAGTGGAACGGAGTGCGAGTGGCCTCCAGGTTTGTTTCTTTAGAAAGGACAAGCAATAAGCGAGCACACAGCATCTGCGTATGATATACCTATCTTCTCCAGGGTCGGGTGGGGGTGGCCCCAGCCTTATTTAGAACATGCTTCTTATTTTAGTCCTAGATCATCCCTGCTATATTAAACCAACTTTCTGTGTGTCTTACTGCTATATAATTTTAACACATTGTAATTTGAACTTTAAAATGTAAACATCATGGCAGTGGGTAGAAAACTCCAGCTATTATTCCAGGGGATATAAATATCTGCCATTTAAAGGTATACCACAAGAGGATGCCTGATCTACCTTCCCCTCTGCTTTGACATCTCCAGGTTTCCCATCCTACCTCCAAGGCTGGAGAGCAAGGTAGATGAAACTAAATTGCATTCACATCCTGCAATTCATCTAGTGTATTGGAACTGAGAAGCCTTCTCTTGAAACCTGAACCTAGGTCCTCTTTTTTATTATGATTATAGTTTGGGGCATTTCATTTTATTTTTCTGGAGATTTTTTCCAATTGTTTTAAGCAATTTTTTAAAAATTTCAAATGAAAAGGTTAAAAATAAAGATTCAATTTCACTGTGCCCTCCATAGCAAAGGCCAGTACCATGTGTGTTACCTTTTACCTGGATCCATAAGCCACACACTTGAGCACATGTGCCTGCCACCAAACTTCTTTTGGTCCTTATTGATCTGAGAGTTTGTGCACATGCACATGCACACACACACACACACACACACACATACACACATGCACACACAAACATATATATAATGTTTTTATATATTTATGTATAACATATTCCTAGAGGCAACAGTCTCTCATCTTTATCTCTAGGTTTTAAAGAAAAGCTGTTATTTCTCATCTCTGTTATTCCAACTGTGATCCTTAGAACAGTTGAGTGGCCATCACCTGAGCAGCATGAGATACAGACTCCCAGACCTCAGTGAGACATTCTCAACCAGAAATCTACAGTATTTTACAGGCTGTCCCACAGATTCACATGGAAAGTGTGAGAGGCATTGATCTCATGCAGACTTAGAGTGTCCTCCCTCAGAAGGTCACTCAGGATCTCTGGAGACCTTTCTAGATTCTAGTGCACAGTCTCCTGCAAGACCCTAGCAGAGGCCTTTGGGATTTCCAGTGGCAACTACTCAAGCTGGATAGCCACTTGGAGAAGTCTTAGGGGACTTCTTAGGAGACATGCCAAGGGTGGTGATGGGAGTAGCCTTCCCTAGCCTAAGTGTTTCCACACAACAAAGCCATTAATTAAGATCAGCCAGGCTCCTGGCAAAGCAGCCACTCTGGCGGTTCCCTGTCTGCCTGGGACTGGGGTGAGATGTGAGAATCTGGGTAGCCCTTGCTGTGACTCTGCCCTGCTGCTGTTGATTGTGTATGATTAATGATTTAAAGGAATAAAAAGAGAAAGGTCAACTTCTGAGTTCAAGACAGAGCAGCTACACAGGGAGTAATTAAGATACTTGTGTAAGCATGATTAATAAGCACATGCGGGCACTCTCAGCAGTAAACAAGATGCAAGCAGATGGTTAGCATGGAAAAGGCTTTTCTCTTTTTTCTTCTCCTGAAAGCAATTTTTCAGTTGCTTGAAATTTGGCTTGTGAATCCTTTTCCTGCCCCCAAGCCTCAAAAAACTCATTATCTCCACAATCTTGGGATAAGAAAAAAAGTAGCAGACCCATTCCGTGCCCCTTCATTCTCTGTAAAAATAAAACCTTCTAATTTTCTTTTGTTTTATGGCTAACTATATTTGCTTGTAAAATGGGTGCTACTCATTGTTCCTCAGCACCTTTTATGTCAGATGTCCCCTGAATTGAGAGCCTGACAAGGTGGTTCACTGAGGAGTCTTTTAACTCCCACCCCCCACTTCTCCCTGCTGTCCATGATGGACACAACAGAGGCATCAGCTGCAGCATTTCTTCAGCGTGCTGGCAGGCAGGTGTCAGAGCTGTCCGGTGGGCGCCCCGCTCCAACACTAATCAGCCCCAGTGTTCTTTTACAATCCATATCTAATTCGCAAGTTTCATTCTTTCTGAAAAACAATTACTAGGTTTTGAAGTTCATTGTGCATTTACTCAACTGTCTCTTTACATTAATGTAAAGTGGGAACGAGAAAACAGAGTCATCAGGGAAGGGAAGATCAAAAGGTGCTAAGAGTAGATGAAGGTTTTATTTTAAGACTAATATAATTACAGATGTGTGCAATATTTTACAATAAATGAAACACAAAAAGGTGTATCCTGTACCTTCAAAAAAAGAAGCTATGTGTGCAGAGAGAAAGAAAAGCAGAAGTGAAGACAGCGTGCACACACACACACACCCTCCCCTAAGAGGAGGGAGAAGAAAAGAGACGGTCATTTATGACTTTAGAAAACAAAAAGATTTTCCAGAATCAACCAGTGAAGAATCTGTCTTGCTTGGCAAGAAAATAATAAGGCAATGACAGAGTGGGCAGCCTGAGTTTTCTTCCTCAGTAATGAAAAGGATATGGGAGCTGGGAAAGGAAAGAGTATAAACAATGGGGGGGGTACTTTAACAAGGAGAACAAAACTGCCAACCTTAATGAAGATACTGTCAACACGGGGTTTCTGAATTCTCTCCTTGAACTTCCAGAGACGCAAAGCAAAGCTGACAGCCCCTACTTCCAAGGAAGTGCCATGTACCTCCCAGGGCCACCCCTGCAGAGCAGCCAGTCAGGTTCACCCATCCTCAGGTAGCCTCGAGCCAGTCATTCCCCTTCCTGGCCCTGTTCAGCTTCTTCAACCCTTGTAGACGGTTTGGGCTCCTAGCCTGAGTCCATGTCACTCAAGGCCACATGCTTCCAGGACTGCAAAGGTCTCAAAGTGGTGACACTTGAGGGTGAGCAAGCCCTGGGGCTTTGAGAATAAGTATCTGCCAGTCTCTCCCTCACAATCACCAGAAAGAAGAGAACCCTAAAACCTGCCCCAGAGAAAGTTCTGCATGGGCACATGATACATGGCCTACTATCTCAAACATTTTTATTTATTTAGTCCACTTTATTCTGAACACTGTCTTAGTAGTTCTGAAGCCACCCACGTTCCAAAGGTGTAAATAAGTCTCTAAAGATGGGGAGAGAGGATGTTTAAAATTAACTAGGTCACTCTAAGTACACTGAGGTTCTTTCCTGCAGAAATTCTCCTGCCAGTGTACTCTATGAGGCATCCGCAGCCAATATAGCACATTTCCCAAACTCACTTGACTTCAGGAACTGCCCCCCACCTCCCTAGAACTTGGATTCCACAGACCATTCTTTAAAAAGCCCACTGCCCATTTCAAAACATTGCATTCTTTGAAGGTAGCAACAGTGGCTCCCGTATCTCCACTTCCATGGCCTGAGCACAGTGGGCTTACATGATTAGCTTTCCAAGGTCTAGTTGCTACCCTTTGATTCATGTTTTCCACCAGCCTGTCCCGCCTTCCATATTTTCACATTCTCTTTGAACTCTAGGAAGCCAGTGCTGAGCTCAGGGGAGACTCTGTTTCCCACAACGCAAGGGGAAGAAGGCGTTCACAAGCCTTCTAATTCCCCTCCAATGGCACTGGACTTTTACTCTTCACCCCACAGGAGCAGGAAAGATAAACCAGTCTTTTTGTTTGGAGACTGTGTAACTAACTGTTTTCAATCACTCAGGTTAAATAGGAGTTTGGGGAAATGGTATTTAACAAAAAGTCTAAACACAGTGAACCAGCCAGAGAGGAAAAGAAGTCCCCAGCCCAGGCAGGGGCCGCACTCCTCACTCCCGCATCCCATCTCTGGATGGGCCATTAGGAAGAGAACACGCATTTAATGGACTCCACGAGCCATGAAACTGAGAGGAAAAAATAGACGTGTCTTTTCTTCTACTCTTTGTTTTTCTTTTTATGTGCTGTCCTCTGCTTTGTTTGAGTGCATGGCTAGGTCTCTTGTGCCACAGCCACACTTGGATCTCACCAAGCATGGGAGGCTAGGCTTGACCTTCTAAGCCCTTGGAACGTGAGGATGGAGGCATGAGTCACCACACCGTTGTTTGCTGGGATCCTTGTCTTAAGACTCAGTACACAGCACTTCCGTTGCTTAACTAATCCGCCAGGCCTAGTCCCCCACTCAGCCTACAATTCAACATCATCACTGCATGCATACTACATACACTCCTTTCCTGCTCTGTTCAACATTTAAATGATACAGCAACCCCCAGAAGTAGATATGTTTCTACTTCCATTTTACAGATAGAAAAGTGAAAAAGAAAGACCTGTAGGAACCTCCCCTTGGTTGCAGGGCTAGAGTGTGGAAGAGCTAGGCTTACAACCCAGGCATTGTGACCCTCAGTTCAGAGTGGACTTTGCCAAGTACCTGTCCCAGCGCACCACAACCCATGGACCCACCAAGCTTCCTCCCCGCCTCACCTCCTGTGGTCTTCCTCCCCAGCCCTAAAATCTCCCTGACCAATCCAAAGGCCACTGTTCTCCCCCATGCACAGGTGCCTCTTCTAGCTGACTGCTAGCTGACATGTACTCTAGATTTGTGGCATGGCTTTCAATGCGTGGGTTACATTGCCTCCTTGTCCAGACTGTGAACTCCATGAACTTTTAAATACCTGCTAACGACAACCTGTAATGAATATATGCTAATAAAAAAGAAAATAGCTTATATAAATAAACAAATCATTAACAAATGAATAGAAGATGCTAAGTGGCTGAGCAAAGGAATAGCATCTTCGGACGCCACCCTGAGATATCACGGTCTCCTCCACGTGTCTCCTACATTCCCTCCCTCTGGAGACCAAGTTCCCACATTACTGTCTCTCAGCCTGGCCCATAAATGAAATAACACGATGCTTAATTTTACATAGACCTGTTAAGCTGCTTTAAACACTTCAGCATCCCCCAAATGGAGTTAAATATATAAACTTGCACTTAGCATTGTCAACAACACATTGGTGATTTGCTTTCTAGTTGCATCTTAATCTACAATCTCTTTAATGCAATCCAATACATTATTTGGGATGGTGATGTATAAATATAAGTCTTAGACCATGAAATATCATTTAGGATTAAAACTCTAATCTCTTAACAGGGGAGATGCCTGCTCACAAAAGCAGTGTCGGAGAGTCTCTAGGTATAAGAGAGAGAGCTCCCTGTCACCGGCCGCCTGTCACTAGGAGATGTCCTGAGGACAGACTGTACTGGAGTATGGAAAACGTGGGAGGGGGTGAAAACATTCTTGGGGCTGAGACTCAGTAAGTAAAGTGCTGTTGGGCTGTTGTGCAAGTCTGAGGACCTGAGTTCAGATCCCCAACATGCACACCGAAAGCTAGGACTGGCAGAACACATCTCTAACTCCAGTGTTTGCAAGGCAAAGACAGCTGGATCCCTTGGGTTTTCTGGCCAGCAAGTCTGGCTTTAGTGATCTCCAGGTTCAGCTAGAGGCTTGATCTCAGAAAATAAGGGAGAGTTATGGAAGAAGACATCTGATATTGACCTCTGCTTCCATATGAACTCACACATATAAGTGCACGCATGTGCACACACACATGCATACACATGCACACACAATGCATTTGTGAACACATGCACACACATACACACTTTCCTGTCTCCAGCTAAAGATTCAGAGTCATGACTTCCTCCTCCTACAGTCCTTAGGAGGAGAATGGGGACAGTGACGATGGTTCACAGAATGCAATCAGACGAAGCTAATGTTATTCACTTTTCCCATTTCAGAGGTGAAGAAGCTAAAGTCCATCAGGAGAGCTCACTCAGGCAGGACAAGGCATTGCAGCACAAGCAATCAGCCTCTACCCACTCTGGGCTGTTAACTTCACTCCTCCTCCTCCTCCCACAAAAGCATTCATCACCAGGCTGATTAACATGCTGAAAACTAGAAGACCATTACAAGATCCTTGTCATAAAATAACTGTTCAGCAGATTCTTTGGGAACAAGATAGAGCATAAGCTACAATGAATACAGAAAAGGAATGCTAAAAGCAGAGTCCTTGCTGTTATGAGAAAAACCATAGTTAAGAGAATAAATGAGGCAAAGACGAAATAGAGAAAGGGATAGGAGGAGTACATTAAGATATCAAAAGATGGTGACATGAGGGAGCTCCTGGGAGGGACAATAATGACTGGCAGCATGGAGAGAAGGGGCTGGAAACTATAGAGAAAGGCAGGATGGAGAATGAGAGACTCAGGGACACACCACACCTGGACCAAACCACACAGAAGTGCTGGCTTCACTGTCTAGTAGAATATGTCATCTGTCAGCACAAGAAGCCTCCACCAATAGAGATGGCACAAGGCCTATGCCTTTTAGGCTAGAAGTACCAACACTTGCCTTCTCCCTGCCTACAGCAGCAACAGGCACTCTGAAAGGGAGCATCCGCCACCCTTCCATGTTCTGCTCTCCACAGAGTCCTGCCAAGAGCACAGGTTCTGGTTCACTGTGGAAGACTCCAATACTGGGGCCATACCATTAGACCATGTTGGCTTAACCATGCCCTGAACACAAACAACCTTGCCATGTCTTCAAAGCAAGAGTCCCTCAGAGTACTGAAGTAATCAGGTGCATCTCAAGGACATGGGTGGTTTGTCTCTCCACAGCCAAGTACACAGTGGGCCAGCTAGAAAGGTATTATCACGAACAATTAGAACAGAACAGAATATTCACTGTCCTAAAACAATTTCACAGATAATAGAGGCAGGTCAAGGGAATGGTCAACCTCTGACAAACTGTGTCTCTCACTGTTTGGAAGTTATATCTCCTTCAGAATATCAAAGCCCTTGGAGAAGCATGAGGATAGCACAGATGTGCTGTTTGCTCTCCATACTGACATGCAGCTGACTGTAGACTGCCAAAGTGTGTTAGTTATAACTGGGAATGTACCAGTTAGCTTAGCTTGTTTTGACAGCACTGAAAGGGACTTACCAGTTACACGTAACTCTTAGAATGCCAAGTCTGCAGTGGAGAAGTTGATTCTAACCAAATTTCAATAGTATTCGTGTTTTTGTGAACACACACACACACACACACACACAGGGAGAGAGAGCTCTTAGACTATTTCTGCTCCCTAGCTCTGAGGAGAAAGAGTTTGGAAATCAAGTACAACTGCTTGGAGTCTCTATGACTAGTGTGAAATCATTAGAAGAAATCCACCATCAATGAGAGCTAAGTTAATTTAACTGTTTAGCCTCCCAAACAAGAAAAGTGTTACTTGACTTAAAAGAAGAACATACTCATAAGTAAAATCCTGAGAATACTTAAAAGACTTGCTCCAAAAGATGAGGGAGGAATGGGGAAATGGGTCACTCTGTAAGGTACTCACCTTACAATCATGAGACCCAGTGTTCCATCTTCAGAACCCACTTAAAAGTCCAAGTGGGGTGACATACATGTGTAGTCCCAGCACTGGGCAGGTGAAATGGGAATTCCTGAGGCTCACTGGCCAATCATGCTAGCTTAACATGAACTCCAGGCCAATAGAGATCTTGTCTCATTAGAAGTGAACAGTTTTGCTATGTTGTCTCCTGGCTTCCCAGTTTGTGTGGTGGCTTGCACACGCACACACGTAAGCTCTCCTAGGGAAGCAAAGAACTCCTATTCACTTAGACCATGTCCATGCAAGAACGAGCATTTACCCAGCCAAACCCAATCTCCTCCACTTCCCTTTTCTTCTCTGGCTAAGGAGAAAATGCAAACAATTTTAACTCAGATTTCTCATGCCTTCCTCTTCTATTAGATGTGAACATAACTCTACTTCAGCAATAGGGGAGCGGGAACTGGGGTGTGATTTGTCATCTAAACATTACACCCTCACCCGTCACCTCAAGTGACAATTAGTTTCTGTAGTGCATCCTATGAGAACTAAGAAGGCCACGGAACAGGGGGTAGGCTTTTCCCTTCACACCCCTGTCTGAAGCTCAAGAGATAGGCTGAAGACTAATAAATGCCAACTTCGTCAGCTCAAGGCAGATGTCATCTTTTCTCTTCACCTGGAGTGGGAATGAAAGAAGAGCTCAGCCACATACCCAAAATCTACTTTGCTTCAGTCCTATCCTTGGCTTAGACAGCTTGGAGTCCATTAATGCAGGGATGGCCCTGAGCAACCGCCAATGTGCCCACCTTATCTTAAAGGGAAATGCACCAAGTCCAGAGAATTAAACGACTGGCCTGAAGTGATAGAGACAGCCCTCAGAACTCCCAGCCTGGTCCTGACTAACTACTCACCCACCAGAAAAGAGGGTAGATACTAGAGATGCTATCTGCACTCTAAGTGCTGAGAATGCTTCCCAAACATTTTCTTGGGGTGCATGAAAGACCTGAAACAACAAATGAGCCGCCGTGTGCTAACTAGTGCAGACAGGTACTGTTCCTGAGGAAGACGTGACCAGAGTGAAGCGCCAATGAGCCCACCTTATCTTAAAGGGAAATGCACACAATCTTTCCTAGATCATGGCTAGATAAAAGGAAGATGAGGGAGGCAGAGAAAGAAGAGTGAGAGAAGGAAGAGGAAGGAGGGAGGGCAAAGGAGCAACTCCCAAAGATTTTCTGAAAGAGTTCACCACCACCCTGGAACTGAGGATGACTGACTACATTTTAGCAGAAGCAGAGCACTAGTCCCAAAGATGAAAATTAAGTACAGGAGGCCCAACATCCTAAAGTTGAGGCTTAACACTTCATGAAAATATTCACAAACAACTTTGAGGAGAAGCAGGTTATCTGACAGAGTTCTGGAAAGCACCGGGACCTAGAAAGGACAACAGCTAGCTCCCAGCTAAGTTTATCTGGCCTGACAGCTCTTGTCTCGACCTGGCAGAAGTCGAGTGTCCACACAGGGAACATTAAGATAACCGCAATGGCTACACAGCCCATCCACTCTCCAAAGGTCAGGAGGATTGAGCCTTCTGCTTCAGTGCCTCCACTAATCTAGAGACGCGCCAATCTTCTTACTGCTACACCCCATCAGGAGGTTCAGATTTTCCTCATGGAGGGATGTCTAATTTGCTTTGTCGAACTTGGTGGCTAGTAATGCAAGGCTGAGTGCCCATGATGCAATGAAGTTTTACAAATTATCTGGGCCTTGCGTGCCAGGGAAAGGAGGATGAGACTAACAAGATGGTGGAAACTATTGTTGGACAACATTCTACTCTGAGAACATAAAAGCCACATGGTAGAACACTGAGAAATTAAATTCATGGCCTGGAAAACAAGCCAAGATTTAAAAATGTCATGTTGATACAGTAGGTGCTCTTGAGAGTGAGGGAGGGAAAGCTGTCAGCAAGTGGACTGATTACATTTTCATAGCATCACAGTGAGATGGAGGAGGAGAAGGGTCGAATGGATCATGCCCTTTGGTGCTGGGAGTAGGAGGGGCACACACCATAGCTTCCATCTGCATTCCACGCAAGAGAGAAAAGTACATCGCACAGCCCAAAACCTCATCCTAGAGGCTTACAAAGACTCTTCCCCAAGGGAAGGCTTGGCAGAATAAGTTGGCCCTTAGCTTCCATTAGGGCTTCAGAAAGTACTGTGCACAGTCGCAAGGTCCCTTCTCCAGATCCACTGTGCTCCTCACAGAGACTATGAGGTGTCAATGGTTCTCCTAGAATTCAAAGAGTTGACACAAGAATGAGCTTCTTTCAAGAGCCCATGAGACTTCCTAGTAACTAACTTCCCAGTAAGGTTGTCTCCTACTAAGGTTGAAACAGGAAGGAATTCCTAAGTGAGAGAAACCCTATCTACTTATGGTGTGCGGAGACATTGTAGGTCTCCTTCACACATAATCCATGCTCAGTCCCATGTCTGATACATGGAAGCAGATTTGTCTGTGAGCCCACATGTGAGGCTTCCTGGTATGTGAGGTGCAGCACACACTTGGTACAGATGAGCACACAGCTGGTACTGAGAGGTGTGTCCTGTCCTTTATTATGCAGTGACATTTGGAGCACTGAACACGAAGGCTCACAGTGGAAGATCCACAAGGGAAGTCTGGGCAAGACCCAGAACCTTCCACAGGTGAGACANAAAAAAAAAAACAGTAAGAGAGAAAAATAAATGGGACCTTGGAGGAAATGGTGGAGATGACTTTCAGGGATGAGTCAATATTGGTTTTTTCCCTTCACAGAAGTGTGAAAGACACCGGAGGGCTGCTCCCCTGAGGACAGACAGGCTGCTCTATGATGTGGAAGAGCTGTACACACTGCTGAGGATCATCTCTCTGGCCTTGTTTGCCCACCACAGGAGCTTGTCCTTTGACCATAGCCTCACCTCTGGGGTGACCTCAAGCCTACCATGGACTAAATGAAGAAGGGTCATGAAGGTGGTAGCCTCAAACACACCAGGAATCTGAGCCCACTGGTCAGAAAAGGGCCCTCCTTCCCTTCCTTCTAAGGAGCAAGAGTACCCTTTCAAGTTTACTGTCTCTGTTTTTCTTTTTTCTTTTCAATTGTCAATATTATTGCCTTTTTCTTCCAGTGTTGAGGAGGCAGGCAGAGAGAGGAACTGCAATTTGGTTTGGGATTTTAGCCAAGTCTAGAACCTGTGTACCAAGCACTGCCCAGGAGACTACTCCTAACCTTTTAATGGAAAAAAATACATTAATTTTAAGGATGAGATAAAAAGTTACTGAGTCATCAGTGAGAAGAAGAGAGAGCCCAGAAATGAACTCTTGAATATACAATCAAATGACTTCTACAAGAGAAGGACCCTCCACTGGAAACCAATAAATTGTGCTGAGAAAGCTAAACCCTTACCTACCACCATATGTGAAAATCAGATCAAAAAGGATTAAAACTTTTAATCTTGAGAAGAAAATATAGGAGAAAAGTTTCCTAATAACATAAGTGGCAATGATTTCTTGGCTATTACATCAAAACCATAGGCAAGAGAAGGGGGCAAATTGGACTTTTATCAAAAGTTTGCGTATCTAGTATGATAGACACCATAAACAGAGTGAAAGCAATCCATATAAAGGGAGAAGAAACTTGCAAATCCCATGTTTGATGTAGGATTAATACTCAGAATATATAGAAAACTCTAAGGGCAGCAACAGCAGAAATAGAATATAATTCAAAGTCAGGGCAAAGGACTCGACCAAAGAAAATCTCCAGCCAATGAGCCTGTGAAACAGGGCTCAAATCACAGGTCATTACAGAAATGTAACTGAGAACACCAAGACAGCCACTTGGGGATTGTTGTTGTTTGGCTGTTATTGTTGTTTTAATTAATAAGGAGGCTGGAGTGACGACTCCACAGTTACAAGTAATTCTGATTCTTCTAGAGGACTGAATTCTGTTCCTAACACTCACTCTGGGCAGCTCTCAATAGCCTGTAACTCCAATACCACAGGACTGATTGTACAGCCTCTTCTGGTCTCTTAGGGCAACCGTACATACATGGCATGCAGTCACACACACACACACACATACATGCACAGAAATAAATATTTATTAGAACAATGAAAATGTTGAGTATATGAATAAATTGGAATTTTTAAATACTCTGAGAGATGTGTAGACATGAGCAGGTGCAATAAAAATAATATGATGGAGTCTCAAAAAATTAAAAATACAATCACAGTACAACCCAACAACTTTCTTCTGTTGCTCAGTTCACTTTTTCTTTTTAAATTTATTTATTTTAAATTTTTTTCATACAGTATATTTTGATCATTTTCTTTCCCCTCTTCTAACTCCTCCTAGATACTACCAGCCCAGCTTCATGTTCTTTCTCTCTCAAGAAAAAAAAAGCAAAAGAAAGAAAATTAAAGCAAAAAAAAGAAGAAAAGAAAAAAGTGTGTGCGCACACATATACACACACACACAAACATTGAGTCCATTTCATGTTGGCCCCAGACTGTGGCTGATATACCCATTGACACTCCACTGGAGAAAACTGATGGCCATCAGCAGGTATCAATTGTAAATAGCTTTTTGGTAAGGGGTGGGACTTGGTCTCCGGGCTGAGATTTTGTCTATTTGAATTGTGTAGGTCTTGTCTGTGCTGTCACAGTCTCCGTGAGTTCACAAGTGGTTCGGTCAGGTTGTGTCTGGAAGTTGCTATTTCTGTGGCATCATCCACCATCTCTGGCTTTCACAATCTCTCTACCTCCTCTTCTGTGTAGATCCCAAGTCTTGAAGGCAGGGTGTGATAAAGACTCCCCATTTAGGGCTGAGTGTTCCAAAGTCTCCTGCTCTCTGCACATTACCCGGCAACTCTGCTTCCCAGTAAGCCACAAATGACCCAACTATACAGTGACACTACCTAATGGCAGAACCAACCCAAATGTTCATTGGAAGAGGACAAGATAAGTAAAATGGGTCACACGTTTAGACACATCATTGACAATAGTCAGTGACTACTGGTGGAACCTCGAAAGATGACTCACTGCGGCAGTTAGCTGAGTTTGTTCTTGCAAAGAACTGGAGTCTGGATCCCAGAACATATACTGGAGAGCTCACAACCATCTGCAACTCCATCTCCAAGAGATGCAGCACCCTCTTCTGGCCCCCATGGGCACCCACGCAGATAGAAAGACACAGACTTGTATATGCACAAAAATAAAAATAATCTTACAGACATGTTTTAACAAACTATTGGCAGGCCAGAGGTCCATTAACAGATAAACAATATACACGAGACACTGCACACCCACATTGCCACAAGAGCCAATGGGTGGAAGCATTCCTAGCATTCAGTGAGACATGTAAGGAGGCCAAATGAGGTGCTCACATGTGGTAGAGTATTAGTTCATGTCAAACAGGAAAAAAAATCCAAAACAAGATAACACCAGACTGAAACTTAATGATACTATGCTAAGTGAAAGATGCCAGATACAAGAGGACAAAAGCTATGTGATTCGCCCCAGGTACTCTGTGTTATATAAGCAAGTTCAGAGATACAGAAAATAGCATAATGGTAGGCAGGGCTAAAAGAGAGGGAGACACGCTGAGATGATTAATGATTGCTAAGTTTCAGTTTTATAAAAAAAACAACAATGGAAAAAAACCATTTGGTTATAAATGGCGGTGACGTGGCACAATGCACAAGGACTTACAGCCGCTGAGCTTTACTCTTTACAATGCATAAAAGTTATTTTTAAGGGGGTTATTTAGGACCATAACATCCTTATAAAGCAAAGAAAAGAGCAGTCATGTCTGCTGTTTCCAACTTCAGGAAGGTCCAGCCGTTAACCACCAGTTTCTTCCCCTGTAAAATGAGCATATGTCCACCACCCAAATGAGATGGAGCACCAGGGAGTCCTCATTGTCACTGGGAGCACACATCAGGCATTCAATAAGTCTTAATTCCCTGCTTCTTCCCTGGAGCAAATGCTTTCTGTTCCCAGCTTGGAGAAGTAAAACTTCTTTCGTTCATAATTGTCACGTCTGCAGTGAGGTAGTTGGCAGTTTCTGTTGATTTTAGGATTGCTCCAGATGCTTTGCACAGGAAGGCTCCAGAGCCTTGGTAGGCCTTGAGGGCCAGATAAGGGGGCTGGGTTTCTGCTCACATCTCCACACAGAGCAGAACCGAGGCCCATGTGACTGTGTTTGCATTTGTGGAGTAGCAGAGACCGGAATGGAAATAGTACATTTCTGCAAGAGTCCCCCGCACTGACTCTTCTTACAGAGACCAAATAGGACATAGGCCAGAATATTTTGGGTGTTCTTTAACTCCACTTCATGTACCAGCCTGAGCTGAAGGGAGTTCCCCAGGATCTTAAGTAGAGACAATACAGCCAAATGAGAAGTATCTACTTCAGAGACAGAGAGCCTTGATGAGACCCTGGCTCTACCACTTACTGGGATCCAGGGTGATTTAATGCATCTCCTGATGGAATTGTGCCAGAAGAACCAGGTACCATAATCTAGGCATCATCAGTCTCCGTATTCTATCCTTCAACCTCAGTAAGTGAGCTAGCCAAAGTCACTTTCCTTCCCAAGACACGGGGACCAGGGACAACGCTGTCACTTCAACACCCCATCTTCAGGCAAACACCCTCTGTGAGTCTCAGGACTTACATGCATTTCCCTGGTTCTCGGGAGGTGGCAGAGAAGAAGGAAATGAGAAAAGAAGGGATGAGGAGCAGAGAGATGGAGATGAATAGGGATTAGGAAACCATCAGTTTCACCTCTCTCCTCGTCTGATAGCCACCCACTAGGAGAGCGGGTCACACATCTTATCTCCTGATCTCCATTTCATTAGACATCTCGGCACATCTATAAACCCTCCAGTTGTGTGCATGCTATTTTAAACTGGCTACCATCAGTAAGAATACTACCAAGGCACAAACTCCAGAGCACAGCTGTGTCAGAGGTATGCTGTGTCCTTTCTTCCACCTTGCTAACTGTCTGCCTTCTCTGCCTATGCAGCAAAGCCCAATGGCAAAGCCATGCATGGCTCCCACTCATTTGACTCACCCTTGGAAATAGGGTTCCCTTCTCCTCACATTTCCTGTGGTCCTCTCTGACCATTCCTGCAAAGGAGCCTCATCCCCTACACACACACAACACACACCATGTCATGCCTGTCTTGTACAGTTATACAAACAGCCCTCAGCCAAGTGCTGGCATTGCAAACATGGAGTTAGCACATTGTTCCTAGAGGATCCCCAGCCTGTGGGTCTTCATGGTCTCCTTCATGGAGCTGGAAACGGTCCAGAATGACTTCCACAACAGCCAAGGATGCTTATAACAATAGCACATTATAATCTTTGGGGTCTTAAAAAAGGGACATGGCTGCAAGCGCTCAAGCTCTAAGTCATTGTCTTCACAGACTGCCTTGGGACGTATTAACTAGGACTTCTTGCCACTAGTGAAGAAGGAGTGAGAAGAGAAGAGGAGAGAGGCCTGGGCAAAGTCTGGCAGCCAGCATCGGGGAGGTCCCAGGGAAAAGAGAGGCGCCGGGCAAACTCCATCTCCCTATTCTGCATGGTGACTACCAGCCAAGTTTGCTCTCTGAGCTGTGAGAAGGACCAATTAATTTATCAATCTGCACCTCTTTCTGCCACAACATATTTCTCTCTTGCCAACAAAAAAATGTGTCCATTATCAGGCAGGTCCCTGTCCTCCTAAGCAGCCTGTGTGGCTGTATAATTACACTTCTTCCCTTGACAACTTGCATGATTGTTTTCCTAACAGTATATTACTTCGTTAGTACTTTCCAATATACGTTATTTTTAAACTGTCACTTTTGCCCAACTCATCCCAATTCACACTCGTCTGTTTATCATAACAATCATTAATAACTGTCAGTCCACGCCATCAAGGCAACGAACTCACTCCCTCATTAGCATGTCCTAGCATTTGTTCCATAGAGGGGGCTGATTATTTTGTACAACAGGCCAAGCCAATTACTTTAGTGAAATGGAATCACATTAATCAATTCTTAACAAGGTGGCAAATTTAAAGATATCAGATTGCAAAAGACAGCATAACTAATATGTCAGTGTCAGGGGGAGCATGGAGGCATGCGGCAGCTCCACTAAATATATCTTTTCATGGAGGCCACATGAATTTCGATGTTTCATATGATCTGACATCTACCAAAGTGATATTGTAAAAAGGCAAGAGCCCACTGCTGCATGGCTTCCCGATGACTTTTGTAGATTCTGGCAAGG
>LOEQ01003016.1:0-23541 GCA_001685075.1 Bramus lutescens | reverse complement strand
GCTCTCTGGCTTTGCTGCTTCTGGACTGTCCACGTGTGTGTTGCGGATCCAGACAGCTGGAACACAGACAGTCCTTGCTGTGTTACAGAATGAAGGTCTGTGTTACAGAACGGTCACGAGAAGAGCATCCAGGCTGTTTCTGATACTCAGTTTTTACCATTTCATCAACTAAACTTTTCCCTGTGGGGGAAATGATTTGTTCAATAAAACACTTATCAGACTGTACTGGCATATTATCTGTATTTTAATACATAAAGAAAACCTGAAGACCAGAAAAGCAAAGCAGCTAGCCACTGCCTCTTACCTAGACCTCAGTCCGAAAATGGTGATCCTGCCTCCAGGAAACCTCAGAATGAGACTGAGACTGAGAGCTGTCTCCTCCCGTTTTATAATTCTCTCTAGTTCTGGGATTAAAGGCTTGCATCATTACCGCCTGGTTTCTATGACAAACTAATGTGGCTACTGAGACTAAAGGTGTATGTTATTGTGGCTACTGGGATTAAAGGTGTGTGTCATTGCTGCCTGGTATGTAAGGCTGGNGCTCTCTGGCTTTGCTGCTTCTGGACTGTCCACGTGTGTGTTGCGGATCCAGACAGCTGGAACACAGACAGTCCTTGCTGTGTTACAGAATGAAGGTCTGTGTTACAGAACGGTCACGAGAAGAGCATCCAGGCTGTTTCTGATACTCAGTTTTTACCATTTCATCAACTAAACTTTTCCCTGTGGGGGAAATGATTTGTTCAATAAAACACTTATCAGACTGTACTGGCATATTATCTGTATTTTAATACATAAAGAAAACCTGAAGACCAGAAAAGCAAAGCAGCTAGCCACTGCCTCTTACCTAGACCTCAGTCCGAAAATGGTGATCCTGCCTCCAGGAAACCTCAGAATGAGACTGAGACTGAGAGCTGTCTCCTCCCGTTTTATAATTCTCTCTAGTTCTGGGATTAAAGGCTTGCATCATTACCGCCTGGTTTCTATGACAAACTAATGTGGCTACTGAGACTAAAGGTGTATGTTATTGTGGCTACTGGGATTAAAGGTGTGTGTCATTGCTGCCTGGTATGTAAGGCTGGCCAGTGTGGCTGTTTTACACTTCTGATCTTCATGGAAGCTTCATTTATTAAAATATAAATGAAATGCCACTACATTAGACAGGAATGAAAACCAGAGATTAGATCTCAGGGACCACATAAAACTAATGCAAGCATGGGGGGTCCACCTGCAATCCCAGCACTCAGAAGGCACAAACAAGGATCCTTAGGCCAACCTGGCTACCTAGACTAGCTGAATCAGCAAGCTCCAGGCTCAGTGAAAGACGATGGCTCAGTAAACAAAGTGGAGAGCCATCAAGGAAGACACTCAACTTCAACCTCTGGCCTAGACATGCACACATGCACACACACACACACACACACACACACACTTCACTATTATCAATTTAGAAACTTGTATTATTTTCATTGGGGCAAAAGTCAATGATTTAGTATGCATCCCATTTTATAAATACTACGTTTCATTTTTTTAAAATGAAGGCAGTAAAAATTACCTGTGCTCCTGAGTCGAGAAGATGGACATCTACATGGCTAACACGGTGCTGCGAGCATTGCATCATAGCTCTATGCTAGGTCCTGGACTACATCATCTTACTCTATGTCTGCTACTCTTTTATGTAAGAAGCTGGGACTTCTGATGGTTCCATGATTTGCTCAATATTCAATTGTCATGCCACTCCTGTATGGCAGCATTAAGATTGAACCCAAGTCTAGATTCATTCTGTATGTATAACCACATGCAAGATCACTTCCCAGATATGACACAGACAAAAATGAAGACCATTTCACATCCAGACTCAAACCCCTCAGAGAACTGAGAACTGAAAAACAAACTACCCAGAAAATGATTTCTTCAACACCTCAAAAATTACCAAATGGGGAGTGGGAAGCCAAGGCCAAATCCTGCTCAGGCACCCGGGCCCAATTCCCAGGACTCCAGGCCACCCGAGCTGTAGCTGGTTCCTGAGAAAGCTAAATAATAATTTAGCCATTGGCAAAGAGTTCCTTAAAGACAGCACAGACCTAGCCAGCCATTTATCAACTGCTGAGTTTGCTAACTCAAAACATAAATGCTGTGCAAAGGTTACCAGAGCCCAGGTCCCTCTCTCCCATTTCCCAGGAACGGCCCACACTGGTCCTAGTAGCAAAGGCATCCAGAGCCATGGAAGCCAGCCACTTGCAACATTTCTCTAAAAAGTGGCCAGGAGTCTAACAAACTCTGGAACTGAGAAAATAATCATTATAATGATCTCCAAATTTATCTACGGATATGGGAGTGGAACTCTTTGTTGAATGTTCATCTAACTTTGCTCCTTTTGGTATCATTTTGTAGGGTTGTGGTTTGTTGTTGTTTAAAATAACACACTCATTATTTCTTTCTAAATTGATTTGTAACCAGACGTTGTCATTCATTGGCAGTGAGACACCCTCTTCCTTTGCCACATTCCCTATCTTATTACATGGCTCTTTCCTCTTGTTTCTAAAGCAAGTGTAACTGAGGCAAACTAACTCAGAACTAGTATTTGTATCTCCTCCTTTTCATCCTTACCTCTTACCTTGCTGTATCATCTAAAGGAATAGCTATAAGCTCACTAGGCCCGGTAGGTAACAGAGCAGTAAACTGAGCTAGATGAAGGCCAGTGACCTGAAGAATGACATTGTGTGTCTATAGTTGACAACCATTCTCAGCTTCAGCCTCACACTCAGGAACACATACTTCATCTTTGTAGCCCTTCAATAAGAGCTAGAGATGATGCTGTGTGTGTAACCTGCAGTTCATTGAACATTAGAAAGTAAATTTATATTTCTATATGCTGCAATATTAAGGACAAAATACAGAATACCTAATGGTCAGATTGATGCAGGGGGCACCCCAAAACTCTCTATGCATTACCTTCTAGAATCTAAGAAAGGATTGGATTTCAATCCTAGTGGAACTGGACACCCTGTGGCTAAGGTTGGGCCACTAAAGAGGATGTCTGCTTTTGACCTGAAACATCACCACAGCAGGGCAGGGCTCCACTCCTAGTTTAGGGCGGTCATTTTCTCAAGATGAATTTGAACTCCAGTAAGAGGATTTGACTGAGCTCATGTGATGATCATATTAATAAATTTCCTTTTATCAAGAAAAGAAGACATAAACATAACATGTCAAACAAAACACAATACGGTATGAGAACCCCTTGCAATCTGTGCTTTCAATGTGAAAAATGTAGCCAGCCTAACTTTCTTAACTCCTGGCTTTTATTTTATTGACACTCAGTGGTGACTTACTCTCACCCATATTCCAGTACTTCCTTCCAGACTAGTAAAATCCCAGTTATAAAACTGTCAATGACATCATCCATTTCAAAAGAATTATTCACAACTGGATCCATCATTGGCTCTGTCTACACAACCAGCGTTGAATTCCAAAGCCATCCCACACCAGCTCCACATCTGTGCTCCCAAGTCCACTTTGATACTGTTCACTCTTTGGAAAGATGGAAGAATGACAAATTCTCTGGAAACAGGATTTTTTTCTTTTTAAGGGAAAAGAGGCTTGGAGAACATTAAATTAAAAAGACAAAACTGGCTTTGGGCTAAAAAAAAATCTAATGTGTGATTGTAGAAACCATCACTAACCTTGGCTTACAAAATTGTTAATTATGTATTTGACAGTGACATATCACAAACAGCTGGGGCTAAAGAACACAAATACACAGAACGACTGAGAGGGAGTAGGAAAAAAGGCTCAGCCCATTTAAGAGGATGCTTGAACTAGACATTTCCTACAGTAACAACTTTGGGGGCTGGAGATGCGGCTGAGTTGGTAGGATGCTTTCCAAGCTTGCGTGAGGCTGCGGTTTCAATCCTCAACACTGCACCAACCAGGCATGGTGGCACAGGCCTGCTGATCTTGGCAGCTGGGAGGAAGAGAAGGAGTTTAGCTAGATCTTCAGCTACATAATAAATTTTGGGATAGCCTGGGCTACATGAAACCCTGCCTCAAAAAGTACATATATTTTAAACTTACAAAGTGGATCATCTAGCTCTCTCCCACTAAAGCATACAAGCCAATCATTCCTGTTTCAGCATTACAGGCTCAGAATTTGGAACTCTTCCCGTTTCAAAGGTTAGCCTGTAAAAGAGATGGATGGATGAGGCTGGGGGTATAAACTGAAAAGTTTACACAAAATAATCTTCACTTTGAAGAGTTTGGACTTGATATTTTTCTGTTTCTAAAATGTGAAGGTTACTCCAGAGATGGCCCCTGGCCTGCCATCCCATCTCTCCTCATACAAGTGTGCACTGATCACTTCTTCTTTTCCGGGTATTTGCTCCCCCAGGACCCCACCACCCTATCCATCATAAGAAGCCCTGACACACTCAGTGGCCCTGTCAAAAAAAAAAAATCTCCCCAACAGAGACCCTGTCAAGGCACCAGCAAGCCTCAACCAGGGACGGCTAGAGCAAAAATGGCTGTCTGTCCTGGGACACAGGGAGAAAATTTTTTGTCAAACAACAAACCGACAACAAGAAAATGTTTGCCTCTTCAGCGGCTTAGAAAAGCCAGAGACTCTCTGCCCCTGGTTATAGAACCTCTACTCACACACACATGCATTTACAGGCACAGAGAGAGAGAGAGAGAGAGAGAGAGAGAGAGAAAGGTTTTAAATAAAACTTAAAGACTCCGAAACAGTGCTTTTGTTAGTTTGTTTTCTTAATCACTAGTATTTTTTGCCCTTAGCATAGATAAAAGCTCTCTTCCTTCATTATTTCCATATGTATTGTTCTTCTACTATATGCCATATATTACAAAGAAGAGAAGGAGAAAATAACGCAGAGTAATCTTGTTTCATTGGCAAGCAAACTTTAACTTACATTGGATGTCCCTAAACTAAAAACTAGAAACTCTCCACATTGTTGAACTTTGAACCTTGGTGATGTTAGATTCACACTTGACCTTACTTAGCAGGTTCCAAACAAAACACAGGTGCACTGAACATACTATGCCATGTGACACTTTCAGGCTATGTATGGAAAGCACATATAAAACAAAAATGAATTTTGTGCTTAGACTTAATCCCATCCCTAAGATAATTTGAAAAATACAGGTGTGTATGTGTGCATGCACGCATGTGTAAATAACATTTAAAATCTAGAGGAAAATCTAAAATGAGAAACATTTCTAGTCCCAAGTATTTTGGATAAGGAATACTCAACTTTTATAAGTCCAGTTAGGCTCTAAAACATATACATTTAGAAGATTAAAATATTTTGTAAGCATTATACATTTAAATTTTTTTATTAAAGTTACTTTGCCGCGTGTGTGCATGTGTGTGTGTGTGTATGTATGTATATGTGTGTGTGTAGTATATGTATGATGGCCAGAAGACAATTTACAGGAGTTGGTTCTCTCCTTCGAGGATCCCAGGAATCAAATTCAGATTGTGCCACAGGTGTCTTTTCCTACTAAACCATCTCACCATCCCATGTAAACCTTATACATTCTAGTTAAACCATCTCTCATACTCCATCTGAGCTATTACAGGCTAATAAATTTCAAATTTAAAGGTTGTAGGCATATCCAACCTCCAAGACCACATGGATCCCAGCAGCCATGAATGCTACCTAACACGTTAGTAGACAACAATGTCATGCCACAATGTCAAAAAGTTTGATCTGCCTGGAGAGGCTTCTAAGGGAAAAAAGAAAAATAAATCCATTCTATTTCAATAGATCCATTAAACACCCTTCCTGGTCTGCCTGAGAGCATTTTTGGAAAGTGTTGAGAATGGCCAGATTGTGAGTGACATGTCTCTGAAGGGAAAAGACCACAATGGATAGTCTTCTCATCCCACAAGTAATCTCCTTCAAAAATGCCACATCTGTCAGGCATGGCCACACACATATATAATCCCAGCATTTGGGAGGATGAGGCAGGAGGGTGGCTAATTCAAATCCAGCCTGGGCTATGTAGCAATCCACTGTATCAAAAGCATTTTTAAAAATACCAGTCTTTGACAAAGACTTCCAAATGATAATCGCTCTGAGTAGATCTTAGACTATCCCAACAGGGAAAGACACACTCTTAATGGTACCTATGGGTTTCCTTATCACTATAACAAACACTTGAAAGAAGCGAATTAAGTGAGGGAGGTTTGTGTTGGTTCCTGGTTTGCAGGGATCAGTCAGCCACGGTGAGGAGGGCTCTCCAAAGGAGATGATGGTTCTGTAGTGGCAGAAGCATGCAGTGGTCGATTTGACTTGCGACTCAGTGGTCCAGGAAATGGGGAGAGAAAGCAGGCCAGGCTAAAAACCTCCAGTCTGGCCTTCCAGCAGCCCAGTTCCTCTAGTTGGGCTCCACCTCGCAAGGGTTCTCTCAAAGCAGAATCACCAGCTAAGAACTATGTTCAAGCCTAGGAGCCTGTTGGGGACATTTTACATCCAAACCATGAAAGCAGGCGACTCTCCAGGATGCTGAACTATTGTGATCAGAAATAGCCGGAGTAAAAAGGTTGCCAGACAGACAGCCATGGCCTCAGAACACCAGGAACCAGTGAATTAAGAGGAAGGGCCCCTATAAGGAGACAGCATGTGATGTCATCTAACATTGACTAAAATGACAAACACTGACAAGCACCATCTTGGGCAGCCTAAGAGCAATGTATCCAGATGCCAGAATAAGGGAAATCAATTTAGAGAGGGTCAATGGAAATAGTTCTACCCTCCCAAAGAACCAGGGGGAAACCCGCATCAATGCCAGTCACAGGAGATCACTCTATTTTGCAAAATATAGAACTGTTTCATGGTAAATCTATGGAAACAAGGTCACAGAAGCCAGGGACTGTCACTTCCAGTCAAAGAAGGCCCACTTCACTGTGGCACTGATGGCCAGTGTTGTCAAGGCAAATTATATTCCCATGCACCAAGAGCGAAATCAAAGACAGAAGAGGAACGATCAGCTGGAGACGCATCCATAGAAGTTTGGAAAGCCATACTCCTCACAAGTTGTGATAACCCTTCACAGGCTTGAACAAAATACATGGAGTGTCTTAGTCAGGTTTTCTACTACTGCAGTGAAACACCATGACCAAAAAGCAAGTTGGGGTGGCAAGGGCTTATTTAGCCTACACTTCCACATTGTTGTTTATTATTGAAGGAAGTCAGGACAGGAACTCAAATAGGGCAAGATCCTGGAGGCAGGAGTTAAGGCAGATGCCATGGAGGAGTGCTGCTTATTGACTTGCTCTTACTGGCTTGCTCAGCCTGCTTTTTTACAGAGCCCAGGACCACCAGCCTAGGGATGACACCACCCACAATGGGCACAATTAGTGACCCACCAGTCACTAATTGAGAAAATACCTTACATGCTAGATAACATGAAGGCATTTCCTCAACTGAGGCTCCTCCCTATCTGATGATTCTAGCTTGTGTCAAGTTGACACAAAACCAGCCTTACATGGGGGTTTTCTCATTAACAAATTGAAAGACTAACCAGTTAGTAACAGTCTCCTGCAGACTCAGTTATTCAGGAGACTGAGACAAAAGGGTAGTTTGAGCCCAAGAGTTCAAGGCCACTCTGGGTAACACGAAGGGAAAGACAAAAGGAAGGAGAAAGTCTAAAGGACTGACGGGACAGTCTATTACGGAGGAGTAGAGGGCTAGTCTCGAGGCCAAGGCACTCCATTTTTAAATATATGTTGGGGAAAAAGCTGGGGGGTGCAACAATGCTCACTGTCTGGTGGAACCTGAATATAATACACATACACATACATACATACATACATACATACATACATGCATACATAAAGGAGGCATGAGCTGGAGTCATAGCTCAGTTGGTAAAGTATATTTGTATTCCTAGCATGAAAAAGATCTAACTTTGGTTGATATGCCATGTTTTATTCATACTCACAGGAGACCTGTCCTTTCCTTGATGGAGCCATAAGAGGAGGGGTTTAGGAAGTGGGAAGGATGGAATGGGGGAGAGAGATTGGGAGGGAAGGATGGAGGGGGGTTGAAGCTGCAGCTGGGATGTGAAATAAATAGATTAATTTAAAAAAATCTAAGTTTGGTCCCAGGTACCACATAAGCCAGATGTAGTAGTTCATATCTGTAATCCCAGCACTTGGCTGGCAGATGTAGGAGGATCAGGAATTTGAGGTCATCCTTGACTAAATATTCGCTTTGAGGTCAGCATGGGTTACATGATACCTGCATCAAAGAAGGCATAATCTGGATTGAAATGAGCACCAAGAAAGAACTGGGATCTTCTACTAGGTTCTAGTGTGGTCCCATATGCTACAAGAGAGAAATGGCAGGTGATGTGGAAGAAACAGGCCTTAGAGTAGGAGGTTATGGGATCTGAGTGTGTCATAAAGCCACTAAGAAATTCTGTAGCAACATAGCGTCATGGTTAGGAATTTGTTCCCTAAGAGGTCAACAATAAAACCAAACCGCTTAAGCAAGTTCAAGCCTGTTTCTGATGAAGAAGAAGAAAAGCACAGCTCTTCAGTGGGGTCTTAAGAAGCCACATTTATTGCCACCTCTGGATATAAACTAAGGGACCAAAGGGAGGCAAGGAAACAGAAGTTGTGGGCATGCAAAGTCAGGCCCAGAGGGAAACTGGTGCAAAAAGGAACAAACTCTCCCAGCACCTTGACACAGACTTGCAGTTACTAAAACTGATGATTCCAAGGATGGAGACTGCTCAAGTCCTTCTCCAGCCTGCAGATGAACAAGTCATGATGACAACATAAAATGGACTGCCAATCACTGCATACTTTAAGGGTGCCAACCCCTGTGGTACACATGTGAGTGTTCATCCAATCTCATTTAACTAGACAAGTTACCTATTTCATAGTTGCAGAAACTAAAGAGAGATAAGAAAATTTCCAATACACATTCAATCACCATAATGGTTGTGAGATGTGATGAAGATTGGAAGTCTGAGAACCCTGTAGGCTGTTTCTACTGATACCCAGGGAC
The DNA here is from genome assembly GCA_001685075.1 of Bramus lutescens. Classification (NCBI taxonomy): domain Eukaryota; kingdom Metazoa; phylum Chordata; class Mammalia; order Rodentia; family Cricetidae; genus Bramus; species Bramus lutescens. The sequence goes on along the minus strand of LOEQ01003016.1, from coordinate 14,509 downwards.
TCTCAGTGTTAGGGAATGCAACACTCATGTTACCCTTGACATCCAGAAACCAAGTAATGGGTCAACTGCAAGCAACAAAGAGGTAAGACAGGCCCCTAAATTTGTGCCTGACCTTGAAGATTCAGAAAGAGAAAGGCCGCGCTTCCTACCTGTATAAGCCACCATTCCCTCAACACATGGTCCCCAAGACAATTTAATAGAACCATCAAATTCTGCCTATAAGATGAGAGCAAAAGAAATTCCATGCAGGAAGAAAATGAAGCAGGGAGACCATCGATTTAGCAACCACACAAAAATCATCCCACCCTCACCTAGTCCTTCCATCAAGCAACTTAAAACTGGGCACATAAAAATGAAAAAGTGCCTTTGTTCCAAATCCTCTTGAAGTTTCTGATCATTGTGATTTATGTAAATAAAATGTTAAATTAAAATTTAGGTGTTAAGAAAATTACATGTATGATGGAATGGCTGTTCTTTTTAAAACTGATCTGCAATAAATTTTCTAAGCTCTGATTACAGGTGATTTCAGCCTTGAAAGCTTTGCCAACAATAGCCAGCAGAGGTCTATTACTGAAGTGGTATTAATATAGCTATCATCACCAATTCAAAGCAGATAATAAAGGACTGACACATTTATTATCATTATTAATTAACAGTTTTCTAAGATGGAATTAAATCAATATGCTGCCCTGATATTTTAACTAGTTATGCAAATCAAACATTTAGAGCCCATGAACAGATATAAATGCCATTCAAAATTCACTTCACACTTATTACTGTAATATCAGAACTTTCAGACTTTGCTAGTTAAAAAAAAGACTTAATGCTCATTTAATTACACTCAGACATAAAGCTTAAGGAATGAAAGTTGAAATAGCCAGTTAGTTAGAAGTCGTAGTAAGGCTATAACACTGGGGTAGACAGACGATGAGATGGTAATGTGGAAATGCAGGCCAGTACACAGAGCAGCTTCGCGGGAGCCTATTAAGAAGAACAATTGCAACAGCAGGAGAATGCTTGGAATCACAAAGCTGAAGGCCTTTCCTTAGGTCCAGAAAGGACAGCAGTAGAGAGGGAAGGAACAACAGATACTTAAGATGCGCCACTCACAGAAACTTCTGAGCTCAACTCCAACACGTCTTCCTATTATATAAATATGTTTTCCAAGTCTTTCTCATACAGAATGTCCCTCTTCCTTTGCTTCCTGGCTGTCCTTGTTCTGTGAAGGGAGTTCTCTGCACTCAGGGTAGTGAGACCTGGAGAGCTGTGATGGGGAATGAGGTTGTATCCTGGGTCTAAGAAGCTTAAAAGGTTAGACACAGAGAGCAGGGTTATCAGTCTGGAAAAGCAGCTAAAGCCTGAGGCATGGGTTATGCTAAAGAACTAACTAGAGGATTTGGCTCATCTCGGGCCCTGGTAACTACCTGAGCAAAAAAAAAAAAAAAAGTCAGGGCTTGCTTTCCTGAGTTCACTAAGGGCTGTGTGACACTAATTGTGAGGAGACACAAACAAATGACTGCTCAACCCAGATAGGAAACCAATGACAGGCTGAAAGAAGACTTTCACCAAAGTCCAATTTGGTAAACCAATGAGTTTTATTAGGGTTACTTATAGGAATATGGGTGAAGGGTTACTTATAGGAAATGACTCAAAGACAGCTATATCACTAAAGCCCACCACAGCATGGGTGACAGCTGACAAAGCTTGGAGCTTAGAGCACAATTCACAGAATGCAGGCAGCTCAGCAGGTTGAAGGGTGTGTTTTCAAGGTCATTCAGTTGGTCAGAGCCTCTTCCAGGCAGCTAGACTGGTCTCTGCTTCTTCTAGGCAAGTGGGCTGATCTGTGGGCCCTACAGTTTGCTAAGCTGGTCTGAGTCTCTTCTAGGCAGATCAGCTTACCACAGGTTATCTCTTAACACTTTACTACTTATATATGCTTGGGGAGGAAGGGGCCTAGTGTATCTGGTCAGGTTCAGGAACTTCCTGGAGTTACAGAGGTCTTTACTTCCTGAGTCTACCAAGCTTTCCTGAGGGACAGAATCTTTCATCTCGCCTTAGAATATCCTGCAGTTTTCTCCTTTCTAACATCCTAAGCCCCAACAATCTTCTTTCCAAAATGGAAAGCTTTAATCCCATAGGGCTACACAGCACTGGGGCAGTAGTGCCAAAAGGCAATGCAACAAACACATGAGTTTCCCAATATCTGGCTGTTATCTCCTAGAGATTACTGAGGGGAGACTTCTAGAAGGCTCCCACGACATCCACCAGCATCACAGGGCAGCAAGCACAGTGGGGCTTGGATCATATCAGCTGCAAGGTCTAGGGAACAGAGTGAGCAGGGGCAGGGTGCTGGGGGCATGGCTTTGCTCAAAGAGACACATGTGTATGTACCTCTGATTGTTAGGAGCTCTTAGAATAGCACAATTAAGCTTTGGATATTGTATGTAAAGGACTGAGCTGCTCTCATGGAGTATATTAGTGTGAGCAATACCATGCTCTTCTTTTTTATTCAAATCATATTCCCATCTTTACCCCAGATAATGTTTGATCCTCTGTGCAATCAGGCTCAGAGCCAGAAAATGAATAGCACATAGCCCACCAGAAAATGCCATGCATTTACTCCACAGTGACCCAAGCCAACCAACATCAAAAGGAAAGAAGGCAATCTTATTATCCTTCCCCCACCTTCTGCCTTCAGCTTCAGCACCAGAGTGCTTGTAGGAACAGAAGGCTCCAGTCGTAGGCCAATGCGCATCACAGTGCCCAGCCATTTGCTGTGGAGATTTACAAACTGAGAAACAAGGGTAGTTAGAAAGAAAACCGTATGCACTGTGTACCTTGTCTGGGAGGGGGAAAATGTAGCTGATATATCATCATGGGGACAGACAAGGTCCTTGCTCTCCCTGTGTCACAGCCTAACAGAGAAATAGAACACCAGCAAGCAAGGGCAACATTAGGGAGACCATTTGTATTGACAATCAACCTGACAGTATCTAGTATCACCTTGGTGAAATAGCCTCTGGGCATGTCTATGGGAGATTTTCTAGACTACATTAATTGAATGGGTAGACCCACTCTGAGGGTGGGAGGCACCAATTCCATAGGCAGGGTGGAGTCAGACTGAGTGAAAGGGAGAAAAGGGATATTTACTGCTCTCTGAGTCCTGGCTGGAAATGCAGCATGACCAGCTGTCTCATGACCCTGCCAATGTGCTTTTCTGCTTTGACATACTTTATTCCAACTGTGAGCCAAAAGAAACCCTTCCTTCCTTAAGTTGCCTCGGTCAGGTATTTCATCAGAGCATCTAAGAAAGTAACTAATGCAGATAGTCACTGTGGCCAGGTGAGTGGTGGGGAAATGAGCAGGAAAAAAGATGGGGAAGATATATAAAATGTGTAGTCGTGGGTAACTCAGGGTAAGCTGGCAGTGGCTGGTACTCTGTTTTTTTTTTCTGCTTGATATCTTTCCCAAGGTTTTACAATACTCATTCTTTCAGTAACTGACATTTGCTAAGGCACAACTAGACAGTACCACTGTCCACTGGAGACACCATGATCAATACCAACGTGATCCCTATCATCTGTGAAAGATGGTTTAATTGGGAAACATAGAAACAAGTAAGTGATGGGAAAATGGATGTGTGTGTGTTTGTGTGTGACTTAAGAAGTGTTTACAGGAACTGGGGAGATACCACTCAATTCTCTTGTCAGTAGTAAAGTGCTGCACGATTATGAGTGCCTGAGTTTGATCCCCACACTCCTGTAAAAAGCTAAGTGTGCTGGCACTTGCTTATAATCCTAGCACTATGGAGACTGAGACTCGGATCACTAGGGCTTGCTGGCCAGACAATCTAACCTAACTGGCAAGTCCCAGATGCTAATGTGAGACTTTGTCTCAAAAAGCAAGGTAGATGGCCTCCAAGGAATACCAAAGGTTGACCTCTAGCCTCCAAATACACTTATGTACACACACAAGCATGCACATGTGCCTATACACTCACACACACACATGTGAGCACACACATAAACACAAGAAGAAAGGAAGGAAGGAGATAGGAGGAAGCAAAGAAGGAAGGGAGGGAGCAAGGGAGGGAGGAAGGAAGGAAGACAGGCAGGGGTTTTGTTTTTGTTTTGCTTTGTTTGGGTTTGGTTTAGTTTGGTTGGTTGGTTGATTGGTTAGTTGGTTGGTTGTTTGCTTGGTTGGTTGGTTGGTTGGTTGGTTGGTTGGTTGGTTGGTTGGTGTTTGATTGGTTGGTTTTTCATGACAGGGTTTCTCTGTGTAGCCTTGGCTGTCCTGGAACTCATTCTTTAGATCAGGCTAGCCTTGAACTTACAGAGATACACATGCCTCTGCATCTCAAGTGCTGGGATTAAAGATGTGTGGCACCACTTGTCCAGCAGGATTTTATTCCTATTTTCTGTGTCTTGAGTAATTATGAAACTCCTAGTATAGTGTTCCTATCTTCCCAAATGGAAGACAGTCCTATGGCAACTGCCTGCAACAGAAATTGTATTCTTCCCATGGTGGAAGTAGATCTTTGTCAAACCAAAGATCCAAGCATCCAGGTAAACTGTCTTAGGGTCCTGTCCACCCACACCATTCTGGGGTCCTCCCTACAGTGGGTGAGGAGTTCTCTGCTCACACATTATGCTTTCTCCGTGAGGATTTCCCACCACAGTAATGGGGGTGGTGGAGGTACTAGATTTGCTGCACCAAAGTGCCATGTTGCACCTTCTGAGAGAGCGCCCCCTGACTTGAAGTTAGATGTGCCAGATCAGAATAGGACCAGGGATGGGAAAGTCAGGGAGGAGCCATTTAAATTAAGATACGATTTGGCATTTTCCTTGGCCACTTCTCCAGGCAAATGCTCCCTAAGCATCCATCTTCTGAAGCTTCATCCTGCTCCCAGCTGTACAGCGCTTCTTCGGGTGCTGATTTCTATCTCTAGGGCTTGACAGTGAGCTCAGATAACAGCTCATTCTTGCCCCTAAAATGGTAGTTTTACTCTACTGTAGTTCTGTATCTCCCAACCTCTTCCTTGTCAAGTTCCAAACTTAAGAAAGGTCATTTGGAGGGCTGGTGAGATGGCTCAGTGTATAAAGGCACCTGATGCCAACCCTCACAGCCTGAGTTCCATCACCAGGACACACTGTAGAAGTAGAGAACAACTCCGGAGAGTTGTTCTCTGACCTCCACAAATATGCCATGGTATGTGTCTCCCATGCACTGCCCCCCCACACAAATAAACTTAATTAGCAACAAAGAAAAGAATGATTTGTGACATCATACTGCCCACAGAAACTCAAAACACCTTATATGACAGACACACATGAGGCCAGAGAGACAGAAGAACACCCTTTACCCTGTTATCCTGTGAGCATTGCGCCATCTCTCAAAATCCTTCCCAACTTCCCGGGGTTGACAGCAACAATGCCGTCCTACGACAGGGTTACCCTGGCCACACCTATCACTGTGCTTTGCATGAGATGTCCCCCATATGTCCACGTGTCTGAATACTTAATCCCCAACTTGACATGTTGGTTCAGAAAGTTGTGAAACTTTTAAGACTGGAGCCTTGTAGGAGGAAGTGGATCACAAGGAGTAGGCCTTGAGGTTTAGTCTGACCCTGCATCCTGCCAGCTCTTTTCTTCCTGACTACAGATCCAATGTTGATCAGCTACCCCATGGTCTTAACACCACCCCTCCTGCCATGACAGACTGTGTCCCCTTGAACTCTAAGACAACATAGAGACTAACCCCTTCCCTCCTAAGTTGCTTGTGTTTCATTGTCTTTGTCATAGCAAGGGGAAGAGTAACTGACTCACTATGAATGTGTAAACTTCCCTAAAGGAGATCATTTGAAAGCAATGTTGAAGACTTGGTCTTTGAGTCTATGTAACCAATTTGTAACAACCAGGCTTTTTTTTTAATTTTTTGGTGGCCCACAAGTCTCCTGGATTGTTATTAGCGTTGCCTTGGTTAGGAAGCTGCAGTATGATCCTCTGACTAGAAATACTGGCATAATTTATTGCATTATTACTCCTCTGAACTGAAAGTAATTAATTATCTGAAGCAGGATGCACAAGCAAAAATTTATCAGGGGAAAGTGATGAAAAATGTACCCACTGCTTTAAAATAATAGATGCTTAATGGGTTTTTTGTTTGTTTATTTGCTAGCTAATATCAGGCATCTTAGAAACAACTCCCACTTGGATATCTGTCGTGAATCCTCCTCTTTTCTATCCCACCTCTGTTATGCTGCTCGATCAGCCTCTATCTCTCTTGAGGTAAGGAAGAAATGCCTTAGATATCCACTTAAAAGCAGAAGAGAAGCCCCGTTCCTCTTCTCATATGAAAGTTATTAATACAAATGTAGAATTGCACAACAAAATTCATGTGTGTGTTTATCGCATAAGACAAATAGATCTGCCTGACTGGCATGTCTTTCTATCTTAGTGTTTTAGTTTAAAACTTATATAAAAACTCATAATTGACATAGTTCAAAGTATATATATATTATATATCATATAAATATATAAGGTATACACACTATATATAGTATAAATATATAGGGTATTTATACATGTGTATATGTGTGTATGTATACACACACACACCCTTAGCTACATTTGTAAAAGCCTATATCTGAAAAATGATGGCCTCCGACAATCTTTTATTTCTTCCACTTTCCTAACCTTTCCTTTCATGCCACTGCTGTCCAAGGTACAGAAAGAAGGAAGAAATGGGGCCAATACTACATTATTGTATTATTTGTAAATTTCATGCAAACGTAAAAGATAGGAGTGAGGCAAAATTCATTGTATTTGTTTCTGCTTTTCAGAATTATTCACATCTGTATGATTCCGTAATTGTTTCTTCTATAAAGTTATTGGAGTAATTTTGCTCCGTATATTCCGATCAATTCCCCCTCTCAAGGGCACAGTTGAAAAGTGATATTTGAAAACGGCCTCTGATAGATTGCATGGTTAGTCAGCAGCAGAGACAAACAACCTAATCCAGCACAAATTAGTTCGGCTGCCAGCAATAGTTTTATACAAAGATGTAAATTATGTTGTCAAAATCGGTGGCTTTCTAGCTTGCTGCTCAGCTAACAAGAAACCACTTTGGCTGATAAAGATGAACACTAAGTCTCCCTCTCTCACAAATTTGCAAATCTGCCATTTCAGCATTCTGTTAGCCACAAACAAACGGCCCGCTGTAATTGCCTGTTTCTTCCACCCCTGGTATTTTTCCTCCTTGAGCTGTTCCTTCCAGGCTGCCCTCGACAATAACAACAACAAAGCCCCAAAGCGCCACCATAATAAATACTCACAACTCTCAGAACCAGAAGAGCAGAGCTGCAACCCCTAACCCTCTAGTCTCCTTACTGCCCTGCCTAGAGGCACCAGCACTGCCCACTCACCCATGGCAGTGCCATGCACAGACCCTGGCCCTGCCACTCCAAGTGCTACCAGCTAAAAGACCGAGAGGGCAGGACAAACTCTTGGCTTTAATGGAATGGAAATATTCTTGGAGCTTTAGACAAGGATTACTGTTGACACTGGCCCATCCATTCTTCTCTATTTTACAAGCTCCCCTTACTGAAAAGGGAGGGAAGACAGTATACTTTCAAGGGACCCAAGCAGAGAGTTCCACCAGGCTGCCTGAGTAAACTGGAATCGGATATATCTAATGCTGGACTGAAAAAATAACGCATTATAACGGTAATTATATCCAGCATAAGTCAAATAAATAAATTATAAATTACAATTACCCTTTACAGTTCTTAGTCTCACTGTTTGCTCTACAATTAACTGCAGGTGCTTCTGTGTGTTTGATTACCACCCCAAAGTTATATATTTGAAAGAACAGTACAGATGATTCCTGTTTATTTGTTAAATTAAAGCATTGTTGGTAAAATTACGGCTTAATTAATATTATGGGTACTGTATAACAAAATAGTTTACCTTGTACATAATTTATTTCCACATGCATATCTCAGCCCAGACCCATTACAGCTTTAAGGCAGCTAAAATAAAATATTCCTCCTTTGCTGGCATTTTTCTAAATAGCAGTTCACTAAATCAATATTATTCACTTGGTATTTTTAAAAGCAGTGTATCTTAATAATTACACAGCATTAGAGTAGGCAATAATTTTACTTGCTAAGCATATTAAATTTAGCAAACCATCAGTCAGATAGTTTGTTCTTTCTCAGAATGGATAAGCAGTGAGTGAGTTTGGAATCATGTTCCTTTGGTATAAATGTCACAGGGAGTTTAAGAATGCGTCTGTGACTCCCTAAGCCAGCTGGCACTATATATCTTTATTAGTTTCAATGGTCAGCACGGTGACCGGTTGTTTATTCTCATTACTCAAGACAAGGTGAGCTACTCGGCAGTAGCTCCAATCGCAGCTAAAAACATATGACTTTGCAGAAAGCAAAAACTGAGGACAAGGCTACCCACACAATGGCCCAGGCGCTGACTGCAGCCAGAGAGCCTGGCAAAGGGCTGGGGAGAAGCTATCAGGCACACGCACTATTTTCTGAGCACGTGCACTCAATCTATCACGATCCTTGTATCTCTGGTCTGTCTGATATTTTGCCATTGTTCTTAATTCATTGTAAAACAGCAATCATTTCCTATTTCTCTTGTCTTTATCCACGTCTGAAATTATTCTTTCTTTCTCAAGTTCATAGATAACTCTTGAAGCACATTCTTTCTTCCTAATACCATCACCCCAAATAAAATAAATATCCCTAAGAATGCCAAGCTCCATTCTCTCTCATAAACTAGTGTGTGTGTGTGTATGCATGAACACACACATGCACTTACACATTTCTTTTTAGAAAATCAACTCTTCTGCCACCTAACACAAAAGTAGACAGATTTATCATGAATTGTAGGTAACTGCCACCCTAAAAAGTCACTGTATGATTGATGAATTTAGAGAAGTGATGACCCCTCAACTATGTGACTTAATAAGTAACTAGGAAGGAATAACTGTGGATGGAAAAGCAAAGACAGGTGAGAATCAGAACGCAATGCTAGAAAATGGCCCTTCAACCTGCCTTTTAGGACAGTGACCCTTTCTTCTCCCATTTCCACCTTCACTTTCTTCCTACTCAGAGGCACAGCAAAGCCATCTCCTTCCATGAATCCTGTAGAGGCCACCCTAGTTTACAAATTACACACACACACACACAGAGAGAGAGGGGGGGGAGGGAGAGAGAGAGGGAGCACTAAAGCTCAGAGGAGGAGTTTCTGCCTGGGTCTACTGATGCCAAAGTCAAAGCCACATTCACAGGTTCTCAGAGAGCCTATAAAGCTCAAGGAAATGTCTGGTGGCCTTCTGTGCCCAGAAGGATACCAAAACATCACAGTTTTGCCCAGCCCTCTGTTTTATGTGCCTTCAACACAGATCTGCTTGTATCAGGAATAAGCAGCTTTCTGGTAAGATACCCAGTGATTACCAAGGTACATACCAATCAACAGGAGGCAACCAACAGGAATGCAAAGGGAACAATGCCTGGCTGAGGGAACAGAGATAGGAGGACAAGAAACTCATTCCAACTGCCTTTTAACAGAAGCATCCACAAGTACTTCCTCAGTGCTGAGATGGTGCTCACTGTGGAGAAAGAAGTATAAAACACTGTCTGTGACTAAGGATACCCACAGAGACCAATGTTCTTCAGAACTATAGCAGAGAGGCTACATGTCGTAAGGACTAATTGCCAAATGAAATACTCACGCAGCCATTGCTTGCTGAGTAACTCACAGTCACTAAGATTGGGTGGCAAGAAAAGGATTTGTAGAAGAGATGGGCTTTTTAACTAGATCTTGAAAATTCAAAATCTGAATGTTGGAGAAAAGAGAGGCTCATTCAAACTGAACAAAACCAGAGGCTACAAGGGCAAGGCTGCTGGTAATAAGACTCCAGAGCCACTTCTGCACAACCAGGCTCATAGTCAGGGGCACAGGAGAGCATATCAGGCTGCACTCCTGCCATGGATGCAAACCCAGGTCTGCCCTTACAGCAGAATAGTAAGCAAGGGTTTCAACCCACTTTCACAGCTTAGGTAATCAGAAGTGGTGGCTCTAGGGGCAGCATCCTGCCTATGCTAGAATCAGGAGGGAAAACGTTTGCAAGAGTGGTCCTGAGTTTCACATTTGCCCTGGGACAGCTCTACCTCATGCAGAGTTTTCTTTCTCTAACATGATAATCCACATTTGGGGAGAGTTAAAAGGTGACAAGCCTCCCTAGTGGAGACATGACTCAGTCACATCTGTGAATGTGGCAATTCTCGTTCCAGGAAACAGACCAGAGGCGTACACAACCTTAATACAATAGAATGCCAGCTCAGGATCTCACACTGCAGTAGGACCAGAGATTGTGCCAGGGATATAATACACGAGAATGGGCTAAGGAGATTACAGTAAAACAAAACTGAAGAGAGGAAAAGGAAAATCATGAAAAAAAATTGTTCATTGCACTGGCCCTTGAGCCTGGGCTACTTAGTTTCAGATAAAGACACCAAAACTCCAGCTAAGCATGTGTGCAGGGCCTTCTGGCAGTCAGGTTTATAGAGGCCAACTATGAACCACAAGCTACCTAACTCTTAAGTCAATGATAACTCCCTCTTCTCAAACCTCCAAGAATGACTGGGTGACAGCAGTCCAGGATGCAGGGTCCCTTCAGAAGACACAAACTATAGTTTAAAGAAAAGGAAATCACCGAAAGTGAGATCGAAGTAAGGGATGAGATAGAAACACTTAAATGTTCTCTTTCTTCCCATCTCCACTCAAGAATAGAACATTTGGTGCTCTGGTCATGCACACACACACCCCAAACCCGAGCGTGCAGCCTTTAATACAGCAGTGAACTACAGCTGTTGGCCTTCATGGAAGCAGCAGTATGTACTCCAAACCCAGCAAAACTATTTGCATGCGGATAAACTATGGGCACCAATGGGAAAGTTTTCCTAATACCTGCAGTACCTTCTTCTTCAGAGTCTCCAGTAGATCCAAAGGACTAGTAGTCTATGTAAAGATGTCAATCTGGCTAAGATGACAACATAAAGATGGGCAGTTAGCAGAGGGAGGAGGGAAAAAGAGAGAATTAGAAAGAGTAGATCTAATGTTTGTCTTTTTCACAATGTTATTTTGCAATGACAAGCATCTTCATAAGTTGGTAATTAGTTACAAATGGAAGAAAATGGCAACTTCAGAGTCAGGACAGATGCAGGAAGTGTGAAACAATACAGCAGGTGAATTACATTATAAGACAGCAATGCAAGAGCGGTCATGAGTCAGTGTATGAATAATTCCCCAAGCGCAGCCCTTAGATGAGTACAGTGTGTTGCTATTTACAAAGCTCTCCGCATTCATCATCTTACCGGACTTCCCAGAAAGGGGGAAAGATACTTATTCTCCATGTTCCTGCCTGCAGGCCATGGAGGTTGATTTGCCCCTAGTCACACTCAGTCTTTAGTAGTAGCAAGTCTCCTGCCACCTCCTCCATCACAAGGATCCAGAGGTTCAGACTACAGACTGGCAAGCAGGCAATGGTGTGAGACTTTGCGGAGGAAATGCAAATGCTGCCTGGCCCCAACAACCCTGTATGACAGAGAGAGAAGGGGCTCCATATGGAGACTGAGAGAGATGGGGTAGGGTCGGAAATAATGGCCAACACCAGCGCCTGTAAAGTGATACAACTGGTTTGGTGGGAACAGAGAGTCTAGACAGAGGAACAGCAGGGAAGAAGTCCACAGAGAAAAGAAAGTGGGCATCAGTGAGGGCCAAGCGAAGAAGCAAAACTTGCTTCCATAGGCCAGTTGGGACCTGAAAAGAAGAATCCTAAGTAAAAGATATGCGTAGCAGAAGCAGTGAAGTAGGAGAACACAAATTACATCATCAGGCACTAACTGTACCTGACACTGAAACCCACTAATCTGGCCGAAGTATCCCAGGAAGAGAGATCTGGGCCAGAGGAACCCATTTGCTAAGTGAAACAGGCTACTCCTGACATTTAGAGGAATTTGGAGGTCCTTGGCCTCCTGCGTGCCTTTCAGCTACTGCCTGGACCTCCTAGGTCTTCCACTCCAGACCATGCCATCTCATCCATGAGGCAACATCTTCCTGGGAGACCACAGGTAATCCAAGCTGGGAGTCATAGGATTGCTGAAGCCATGGTGTGTTCTTCCAAGAGACAACACCTTAGCTCTGTGGGTCCCAAACACTGAAGCCAGCCTACATTGTCCCAGGCAGGTTCTCACAGTTTGATCACTGGGTCAAGAGGATGTGAGAAGGCCTATTTCTGGAATGTTCTCCAGGTGACTTGGACATTTTTTCCAAGTTGGAATTCATCCAAATTCCAAAAAGGAACACAGGAATTTCAACTACCATGCAGAAGAGGGTGCATTGGGGTGCACTCGGCCATTCTCTTCAAAGGAACCAAATGTGACATATCTGCAGAATCCTAGGAAACTGGTGTCAGGCTACACATTTACATACATGTATAAATGCAAGCACATATGAATTCACAAAGATTCCAGGAAAGCAGAACCCAGAGTCATTCAAACAAAAAGTATGTGAAAATTATTTTTTCTCAGTAAATCGGAAAAAAGTTAAACATGGTAAAGATGATTGTGTATATGTCGATAATTCCAGGGGAAACTTATGTATAGCTGAAGCTTAACACACACACTTAGCTCATAGCCTTACACATGTGGCTTAGAAATTAACAACTTTGCTCATCTGGGTACCATACAATGATTTGTACTGAGTCTCTGCACTATTGGCTACACTATTGGACAATTGATATTTTCCTTTATTTGACATACTTTTCCTATTAATATGGACATTAAAATATGAAATTTTAAGATAATCATAAATAAGCAGCCCATGTTTCTGAAGAAACCACAGTCAACTTTAAATATAAACAGAATTACTAAAATCTTATTTTATTTTATGTTGTTTCTTCAAGACAGGGTTTCACCATTTAGCTTTGTCCTGGAACTCACTCTGTAGACCAGGCTGATCTCAAACTCACAAATATCTACCAGTCTCTGCCTCCTAAATGCTGGTATTAAAGGTACGAGCCACCACCCAGCCCAGTTATTAAAACTTTAAAAATCCAGTCTGTGTTACCACCTAAAGTCATATTTATTTTGCCAATTATAAATCAGAATTTGGGGAAACAGGGCCTAGAGCCAACTATCTCATTTAAGAGAAGGAAAAACTGTAGCTCTAAGAGGAAGAATAATTTGAATAAGGTTACATGGTCCCAAAAAATGATGTCTCTCATCTCACGAGTCTCCAGTCTTTGCCATTCATACTGCTTTTTATATAATAAACATTTGATTAATATCTTACTAGAAAATCACACACGTTTTTCCTTTTTTGTGGAGTGGGGGAGTGGGGACTGAGACAGGGTCCCATGTAGCCCAGCCTGGCCGCACACCCCTTATGGAGCTGAGGATAACTTTAAACCCCTGATATTCCTGCCTCTGTGTTCAAAGTTCTAAGACTACTACAGGCACACATGATACCATGCTTAACCATTATATTCACTAAAATAATAAATACTTGACAATATGCAGGCTCCCCGATTCCAACAACTGTGCTCCTATGTGAGAACAAACAATATTTTTCTTTCTTCTCAAATAAAACTTTCTGGGGCTTTTTGTTAATTCTTCACCTTTCAGAAACTTTTTTTTGTTTTCATAGCAAATTTCACAAAATGATGCCATAATTTATATGCCCTGTACTTGAAGTTGGCTCTTGAGTTTTACATAGCACTGTTTCGTATGACCTTAGCGTCTTGGGCGGTCAGGTCTCATGGGTATCACTGAGTGATGGTTTGACAGTGAAAGCAGGGGACACATCAAGTTCATTAGGATCTCTTCCTTGGAGCCCAAGTCTTTAGTTAGTGGAGGAAAAAGAATGCACAGGGTCACTCTTTATCAGCAAACAGGATTCCCATTCCTAGGACCTGGCTGACTGGCAGCCGACCCTGAGCTCAGCTTCGGAGAGCCCCAAGACAGGGTCAAGTCCCTTAGGCACTCAACCAGATCTCCCCCAGAAAGCCATCAGCCTGTTCTTCCTCAGCTGCCAACCACACTCACTCTACCAGGGACACTTCCTCCTAGCTTTCTGGCATCCTTGGCATCCTTGGGTTACCGTAAGCTCATGATTCCTGAAGAGAATGACCATCAAAAAGACACACATATCCACAGCACCTCCTTATGTGCTAAGCAGTGCTGTGAATACAGCCCTCCTTCAGTGACTTCCTCCCCGTGGTGTCCCCCATGCTGTGTCGTCAGAAAAGTGTACAACACATGACCAAAAAGGCAAAGTTTGGTTCCATCCACCCCTGAGAATGAGAGAAAAGGGAGCAGAACATGGGAGAGGATGGTGGAGGAGAAAGAAGCGGCAGATTCTGGACCGCAGAATGAAGGTGGAGAAAAAACTCGGGGGTTTCTTCCCCCTACCCCACCCCACCCCAC
>LOEQ01003015.1:57825-69586 GCA_001685075.1 Bramus lutescens | reverse complement strand
GGTCCTCTGGAAGAGCAGTCAGTGCTCTTAACCACTGAGCCATCTCGCCAGCCCATATTTTAATTTCTTAAATAATCATTAGGTTTTAGAGCAACTTTACAGACTAAAACTAAGATTACTGATAAGTACAATGCCTTTTTTTAGTGAAGAATTTATAGAACAAGTTGAACAATGAATTTAGCTTTATCATAAGGCTACATTTTGTCATTGTCACCAGTCTGCAAAAGATAACTTACTTCTGAAGTCTGTTCAAGCTTATTAACACAAATCTTAGCATTAATTAGTAAAGGTCCTTAATAAAGAAAAGAAAGATTGCCCACAGAAACCTACTGTGATGATGCTTAAAGTTTCAGAACTTTAGCCATCATTAATAAGTTTAATAAGGCAGATGATCTGTAGGTTGAAGATGATTAAAGATTTGTTACAGTATAAATCTGCCAACACAAGACCTGAAAGATACAGTATATCCTGGGTTCAAGAAAGCAAATATTCTACCTAACCCCCACACAGCTACATATAGACACATAAAATAACAGTTCATGACTTGGAAGGCAATTTTTGGTTGTGAGCCTGGCCTTTAACAGCTGACCATCTCTCCAGCCCTTGGAAGGCAATTTTTAAAGACGGTAAATGCCATTCTCATTTTCTCTCTCCTCTAATATATACAAAAGAGGAAAGATATATAGCTAGCTGCTAAGTTAATAAACGCAATCACATTATGATACATGTATTGTAACAGAATATACCAAACCCACACCTTTAAATTCAAATACCTGCCAACTAATCCTACACAACGAAAGGTGCATTAAGCTAAATGAGGAACTGTAACAATCAAGTCCCATCTTCCTTGGATTTCCTCTCTAATGGAGGGTGAAGAAAAGCACAAATATTTGGACATTTGTACCACATACTAATAACCTTTACTATCAGCAATAAGACTTTAGAAAATGGTAGCAACTGTAGTCTAAAGAATTAACTATAGCCAGGTATGGTTCACATGGCTCTAATCCAAGCAGTATTGATGAAGACAGGGATCAGGAGAATTTAAGTTCAGCCTCAGATACTTAAGGAATTTTGATACCAGTCTTGGTGATATAAAACCCTGTCTCAAAAACAGTAACAAAAAGAATTAAATAAATATATGTGGGGCTGGGAGATGGCTCAGCAGTTAAGAGTACTGACTGCTCTTCCAGATGACCCAGGTTCAATTCCCAGCATCTACATGACAACTAACAACTGTAACTCCAAGATCTGACGCCCTCACACAGACATACACGCAGGCAAAACACCAATGCACAAAATAAAAATAAATAATTTTTAAATAAATAAATAAATGTGTTGATATTCAGCTAGTAATGAAACCAAATCATCAAACTAACCAAGCTCAATCAATTCAAACAAGACTCTGAGCTAACAACCTTGGTCATGAGTCTGTTAGCCAGGCCTATTGCAAAACAATGTTTGAACAGCTATGCATGTGTTTTCAGATTCTTACCTGTGTAACAAGAGGCTCCAACAGTCTTTCTACAGCCAGAGTCCTGATCTCTAGACTTTTGGGGTCCCATTTGAAGTTTATGTTGCCAGTGTGGACGGCAGTCATTTCTAAGAAACAAAAAAGCCAAAATCAAGCAAATGTCAAGCAGAAACATAAAATACATAATAAACCTCTAACAAAGACTTTCCTATCAGTAAAGCAGCATTCACAAGATGAAATAATTATAACTAACCTCCAAATGACCTCTTACACATAACAATTTCATGCTTACAAACACTAAGGGATAATCCTGAGCACACAGAATCTCTAGTTTGGCTTCTCTGATACCAAGGTATTTCTAGTTCCAGTTTTTCCAGTCCAGCATTGGTACAGCATGAGAAGCTAAAGTGAAGGGTATTTTAAAAGAAATTTCTGCCAAGCCTGATGACACACGCTTTTAATCCCAGCACTGGGTAGGCAGAAGCTGTCAAATTTCTATGAGTTTGAAGTCAGGCTGTTCTACATAATGAGTTCCGGGCCATTCAAGGCTATAGAGTGAGACCCTGATCAAGATAGATGGAAGGAAGGAAGGAGGGAGGGAGAGAGGGAGGGAGGGAGGGAGGGAGGGAGTCAGAAACTAATACAGAAACATTTTCTATTAGTTTTCCCCTGCATCTACTGCAGTATCCCCAAAGGTATACCTCACTTCATTATTGCTTTAAAGTATTTTATGTGTTAAGTATTGATTTATCTACATATATGTTTGTGCACCACATGCATGCCAGGAGCCCAAAGAGGTAAAAAAAAAGGGCAACAGATCCTCCAGAACTTAAATTATATGGATGGCTACAAACCACCATGTAGATGCTAGGCATGGAACCAGGGTCCTCTATTAAGAGCAACAAGTACTCTTAAACACTGAGCCATTGCTCCATTCCTTGTTCTGATTATTTAACCTGGGTTTAATAACCTGGAGAATAAATCCTATTTAATATCATGGATACCTTTAGCAATTTCACAGAATCAATATACCACAGAAATATAACGTGAGCCACTTATGAACTTAAAATTTTCTAGTAGCCACAGTGAAAACAATTTAAAAAACCCGAATTTTAATAATGTACTTTGTTTAACCCAAAATACCTGAAATATTTCAATATGTAATCAATATATTTCCAATTAGAGATGTCTTATCTAGGCACTAAGTGTTCAAAATATAGTATTATTTTACAGTTATGAAATAACTCAATTCAGACAAGTCACTAATTAAAGGCATTTAGTAAACCGGGCTGTGTTGGCCCTTTAATCCCAGCACTCAGGAGGCAGAGGCAAGAGTCTCTGAGTTCAAGGCCAGCTGGTCTACAGAGCAAGTTCCATTAACAGTCAGGGCTACAAAGAGAAACCCTGCTTCGAAAGAAAGAAAAGTGATCAGTAGCTTCATGCAGATAAATAGTGTACCTTAAACACACTACCATACAGATAACAAGTCCTAATAACTACTTCCAAGAAGTACTGGTCATGAATGTTTTTCTTTCAAGACATGCTCTACTATCACTACAACTATGAAAAGCACCGATATTCCCATTGGTTACAAAGTTAGATGGAGCTGAAAAATGTAGCTTTTATACATACTAATGACAAAAAGAAATGCTAAATTCCTGTAAATAAGCACTGAAAACAAAAACAAAATTTGTTCAATACAAATCCACTATACATTGGCCAGGCGGTGATGGCACACACCTTTAATTCCAGCACTCAGGAGGCAGAGGCAGGAGGATCTCTGTGAGTTCAAGGCCAGAACTAGTTCCACAACAGGCTCCAAAGGTACAGAGAAACCCTGCCTCAAACAAACAAACAAACAAACAAAAAATCACTATATATTAAGGAACCTCAATCCAGACAGTTGTGGCGGCACACACCTTTAATTCCCCCACTCAGGAAGCAGAGGGCCAGCCTGATCTATGGTGAGTTCCAGTACAGCTAGAACTACACAGTGAGACCCTAGCAAAAGAAAAGGAGGAGGAAGGGAAGGAGGAAATCTCAATCCACTAATGAAATGGTTCACAGTTAAAAGCACTGGCTGCCCTTCCAAAGGACCCAGATTTGGTTCCTAGAATCCATATGGCAGCTCACAGCCACCTGTAACTCCAGCTCCAGGCAATCTAAAGCACTACCACCACCAGGCTCCTAGCTGTATTTTCTAATATTACGGAACTATGCAGTCACTCAGGGAAAAAAGTTATTTTCACAATTAACAAAATTAAACTCTTTACATGATAAATGAGGACAACAAAATCCAAGAGCACACTTAGTCACCTTAACTACTTTGAACTTGTATCATTTGTACAAAAAAAAAATCAACCAGTGTCTTTTTCAAAAAGCTTTTCTACAGATTTAATTAGATAAAACAGATTGTGATCCTCTAAATGATACAGGCTATGTTAATATGAATTACAGGAAAATTCTTCCAAACAAAAGACCTAATGAATACAGAAAATGTATTGAAATAAAAACACCATTTAGGCCAAGCATATAATTTACCCAACACTCAGAAAGCTTAGGAAGAAAGATCACAAATTAAAGATCAGTTTAAGCTAAGGAATAAAAGCCTGTCACAAAATAACAAAAACTTTAAAAATGTAAGAAAAGAGGAAATCAACATTTAGAAACACCCATAGCCATAGATGATTCATGGAAGAATCAAGAACACTAAAGCATTTGGCTGAAGAGACAGCTCTACTCCTGTAAGGACCCAAATTCAGGTGGCTCACAACTGTCCAGAACTCCAGGTCCAGGGGAATCCAATGCCTCTGACTTCCACAGGCAGTTTGCACCCACTTGCACAAGACCACAGACAGACATACGCACACAAAATTTTTTTTAAATGAGAGAGGGTTGAGACACTATGTAGCCCTGGCTGGCCTGGAACTTGCTGTGTAAACCAGGCTGACCCCAAAAGCAAGAGATTCACGTGGTCCTATGCCTCTGCTAAGATTAAATAAATAAATAAATAAATAAATAAGTCCTGAACCAAGTAGATGGATACTAACTGGAATACTGAACAACTACACGGTGTCATAGAAATCCAGATTATTTATGACAAAGGAAGAAAGCATTAACTTTACCTTACCAAAAATAAACATGGAACATACTTAACCAAATTATCAAAATTTGTATCTCTTGTCATGATACACTAGGAAAGATAAAACATCACTCTGGGGCTATACGGATGGCTCAGAATAGCATCACCATACTTCTATGGTTGTGGTTCATGCCTATAATCCCAGTACTGGAGGAAGAAGCAGGTGGATCTCTGAGTTTGAAGTCAGCACCAGAAGACCAAATTCAATCACCAGCACTCATATCTAACTCCAACCCCACTGGATCTGACACCTGTGACCTCTGTAGTACTTTATCACAAAACAACATTACTTCAACTAATATTAAGTAAATATCAGACTAACTGACAGTGAGGCATATTCTGTAAAATTAGGAAACGGTCAAGAAACCCAAAGATACAATTTGAAAATGGATTCTGATTTTATAATAAGCATAATTCTTTCACTTTAATTATCTAAGCATCAATAAAATGCTGAATCACATAATGGGAATGAAAAAAGTGGACTTACCTAATCTAACAACACAAAAATGCAGTTTCCAAGGAATTTGTTCTCTATGCTTACATTACGACCAGCCTATATATATACACTTTGGTCTTTAAAGGTTATTTGTCCACTAGTCAGTAAGCCTTAAGAGTTGGGAGGGTCTAAGTTGTTAAAGGCTGCTAACAGCTCAAGTAAATGTCATCAAATGTCACAGATAAGACATTTCAGAAGAAATTATTTGCTCTGTGAATCCCAGTTTCCTAACATTTCAAAGAGACGGCTTCAGTACAAATAAGACAACCTTTCAGGATTAGAGGAGGGCTAGACCCTGTGATTAAATAAAACCAGTTCTAAATGGGCATTTAGAGCAACTCCCAGTTATTGAGCAAGCACAATACAATTCACTTTTTGGGGAGAGAGTGGTAGTACTTGGAACTGAGCTCAGAGCCTGACACAGATGAGACAGTTACTCTACCACTGACGACAATTCACTTTCCCAAAGAAATGCTTCTAATTTTTCTGAAATAAAATGCTTTCCAGATACAGGGAAAACAATTTTTTAAAAAGTTACAGGGCTTAAGGCTTTATGTTACTTGAGACAGGGCCTCGCTATGTAGCCATGGCTGGCCTGGAATTCATAGAGATCAACCTGCCTCTGCCTTTGAAGTGCTGAGATTAAAGGTGTGTACCAACACACCTACAGTGAAATTAATTTAAGATTTATTTTTATGTTTTATTTTGTCTTTATGCATGTATGCATATCTCATACATGCAGAGTGTCCATGAAGTCAGAAGAGAGCATTGGATAGCCTGGAACTGGATAAGCTGTCATATGGGTACCAGAAACCCAATCATCAGAAGAGCAGCAAGTGCTCCAGCCCCCAAATTAAATTGTTTTAACAAGGTAGAAATGGTGGTCTATACCTGTAATATAAACACTTGGTTGAGGCAGGAGGATGATCACAAGGACATCCTAAATACTGAGTTGACAGAGTCTAACTTGAGCTACAGTCTAAAAACAACAAACAAAAAAATCTTCTGAATCTTTTGTTTTCCTGCTTCAGAGCCCCCAGAGCTTCCCATGTGTTAAGAGTGTTGTGCCCAGATCACAACCCCCAGAGAGAGACCACCAGAGAGGCCCAGACTGTAATAAGCATCCAAATTAGTCGTATTATGTTTGTACAAACCTCGAGTAGAGGTTCCCCTTACAACAAGGTAGAGAGGAGTTGTATCTCCTCTATGGGGTGAGCTTTTAAAGGCATAACCACAAAGAGAATCTTTGAAGATGCTTTGGACGGGTACAAGGACTTTTGCTCCCTCCCATTCTTTCTGTTAAGTCAGCTTTTTCCTTGTTCTTAGAGCAAGGCCACTGTTCTTGAGTTAGGCCACCTTTATCAGCCTGTACCAGGAGGCTGGCTGGTCTGAGCTAAGTGACCTTGTGCTCGGAATCTCCTGGGTGGGAGAGGGGAAGGCCACTATCTTCCTGGGAAAACATTCTGCTAGGAAATTTCTTCTTGCCCCTTTGAGAATAAGGGGTAAGGGTCCCACAAAGAGTGAGCTCCATTGAGAAAGTTAAGGCTCTGCTACTTTCAAAAACACAACACAAAGGTGGACCTATAAACACAATGAATGAAAATGATACCTGGCCTCCCCAGGTGGAGGATGGACAGAACAGACCTACAAAAAAAAGGCAACTCAAAGATATGCCCAACTGATCAACTCCAGGCAATTATCACAGACTCGGTTACTTCGAATGATCTGAATTTAAGAAAAGCCAGACATACAGATTTCTACTTGAAATCTCCAAACTTAACAGTTAGCAACAACTTCCCCAAAATATCCAGTTCCAAATTCTACAAATTCTTAAAAGTCTCTAAGATCACCTTCCTTCATAATTCGCCCTAATTAAAGATGCTGAAAAAAGTGCTCAATTGCACACACTGATAAAAACAGATATATACACTTGAAAACAGAACTTGTTTAAGACTCAAAAAAAAATAACAGAAACTGCCTAATGCAGAATTTTAATGAAATAAAATTTTACTTTTAAGGAAAATAATGTCAAGGCTGTTTGACTTTGAAGTATTAAGCCATGGACGGGTGAAAAAGAATAGACAAGTATCTGAATAACAATAGACATGAATGTTCCTAGGTTTGATTGAGAAGGGTTTTATTGTGGATATAAGGAAAAGAACGGCCAGAAGCATCTGGAAGGGTCCAGTCTTGAAACAGGCCTTGAGAAAAGAGAAAGCGCAGGGGAGAGTAAGGGGAAGGGGGAAGCAGCTGACCCAGAAAGAAGCAGCAGGCCAAGAGAAGCCATGAGCCAAGAGAGCAGCAAGTGTAAGAATCTGGAGCTGGGGGAACAGAAACAAAGCCTGGCCCGGGGTACAGAGGTTTAGGGTAGAGGGTGGGGTGGGAAATGCTGGGAGGAGTCACAAATACTGAATGAACCTTGACCCAAGTTTCTTTCGGACCTGACAGTATCAATTTTGGAAATAAAAAGTCCATTACTACAAATCTTACAGATTAGTGAAAAGATAGTACTGTATTTTGCTCAATTTTATAAACTCAAAGGTATATTCCATAACACAACCTTCCAAACCTTGAATAAAAATATCAGAATATGAATAACTGTAAATTTATCAGAGGCTATAGAGACACTAGGTAAATAATGTAT
The DNA here is from genome assembly GCA_001685075.1 of Bramus lutescens. NCBI lineage: Eukaryota > Metazoa > Chordata > Mammalia > Rodentia > Cricetidae > Bramus > Bramus lutescens. The sequence goes on along the minus strand of LOEQ01003015.1, from coordinate 61,830 downwards.
TATGTCACAATTAAATTAGAAAAATATCAAGCTTTACAGAAAATGAGGCCTGGCATTCTTTTTAATACTTGTTTGAGATTTATTTCTCCTTTTCCTTTCCTCCCTCCTGTTATGGGATAATCTTTTTGTACACTGTGACGATGTGTCTCTGCCAAGGCACCTTCTGATTGGTTTAATAAAGAGCTGAACAGCCAAAAGTTACTCAACAGAGGATAAGTAGGACTTCCAGACGGAGATAGCAACTCTGGGAAGAAGAGAGATGGAATTCACCAGCCAGACTCAGATGAAGTGGGATGCACAGTACTAAGCAGAGATAACAAGTCACATGGCAGAATGTAGATTAATATAAACAGGTTAATTTAAGTTTTAAGAGCTAGTTGGGAACAACCCTTAGCAAAGGCCAAGCTTTCATAATTAATAGTCTCTGTATCATTATTTGTGAGCTAGCAGTCCAAAGAAATACCTGCTATCCCCTCCAAACTCTCCCAAGCCACACCTCTACCCACCCCCATTTCTCTCTTTCAAATTCATGGCCTATTTTCTTTATCTTATGCAAGCAACATCTTTAATCAAAAACCCTGCCAAGCGGCCAGCTAAATGCATCAGCAAATAAAGGCTGACACCAAGTCTGACAACCAGAGTTCAACCCTCAGGTCCTACATGGTAAAAAGGAGAGAGCCACTTGGTCCTTCAAAGTTGTGTTCTCTGACTTCCACATGTATACCATGGCACACACATCCACACAAATACACAATAAATAAATGTATATACATATATACACATGTATACACACACACACACTTCTGACAAAAATGACATCAAGCAATATTAAATTATACTACAGAACCAAGTTAGGACTTTGACGGCCCAGTATTGAAAAAGGCCCAAACAAAATTATAGATCTTAAAATGTACAAAGAACAATATCCAGAAGAACACCAGCTTCTAACACTAGCTTTTCCACTAACTTATTTTCTGACTTTGGGGAAGTCATTTCTTCTCTCTGGAGCTAAAACTTTCTCGTCTACAAAACGAAAAGAGGATGATAAAGATGGCTCAGCAGTTTAGAGCACCTGCTGCTCTTGCAGAGGCCCCGAGTACAGTTCGCAATACCCACATCAGGCAGCTCATAATCACCTCTAACTCCAGCTCCAAGGAATCAGACATCATCTCCTGTTCTCTGAAGACACCCACACACATGTAGCATTCACTCACACAGATATACATACATACACATAAATAAAACTTAAAAAGTAAGTCTTGAAAGAAAAAATGAGTGGGCCACACGGTATATGCTTGTAATTCCAGAATTTAGGAAGCCAAAGCAAAAGTCATCAATCAAGGCTTGCCAGAACTATGAAATCCTGTCTCAAAACACACACACCACACACACACAAAGAAAAATAAAAACCAAGGGCCAGTGAGATTGATGAGCCAGTCAGATTCCTGCGATGCCTGAAGCATATATGTTCCATCTTCACAACCCACATGGTAGAGAGAACCAATAATGCTCTAGCATTCTCTAACCTCACAGGTGCCTGCCTCTCTCTCTCTCTCTGTATGTCACACATAATACATATAAATAAATAAATGTAATAAAAAATTTAAGAGTTGGACAGATAGCTACGCAGTTAAGAATACTCTTGTTCTGTTCCCAGCACCCACAACTGCTTGTAACTACAGCTCCAAGGACCTCATGCCCTTTTCTGACTTCCCTAGGCACTGTATGAATGTGGTGCACGTATAGCAAAACACTTATACACATAAAATTATAAACAAAAATACTTAATTTTTATAATTCTTAAGGTTGAATTCCATATTCTACATCCTTTGATCTCTAAAATTAGTCTCTTTTTAGTTGAATTTGTTCTTTGACATTTCATACATGTATAAAATACATTCTAATTATTCTTCCTTCCTATCTCTGTCAACCCTCTCCTTCCTACAAATCCCTTTCTGTACATGTGCCCTTGGAAGCCAAAGGCTTTGGCTACCCTAGAGCTGGTGCTACAAGAACTATGTGATTTGGGTGATAGAACCAACGATGGGTCCTCTGCAAGAGTAGTATGCATTCTTAATCACTGAGTCATCCCTCAAGCCCCCAAAGACATTTAGAAGGTCCTTTTACACTACATAAATTTAAACTAAACTATAGCAAGCTCCCACTAGTGCCTAGGACTTCCCAAACTATGTTTCTGACCAAGTTTAGTGTACTGTGCATGGGTTTCCTCTTGTGGGATGGGCCTCACAGAACCTAACAGAAAGTGCTTAGTGACACCCATAACCATCACACCATTATTGTACAAGTGGGCACATCTTTCTTGGCAGACTGTTAGTAAAGTCAGTAAGGTTTACACCTGAAATATCTGATCTGCAACCCCTGTGAAAGGATTGTCTGACTCCCCCAACGGGGTTGTGACCCAGTGGATAAGAACTGCTGACTTATGTTATCAACAGCCTTTGAATTGTTTTATTAAACTTAATTTTCTCTAGTTTAATGTGTTCCATGTTTTAAGTTTAAAGGTAACAATACATAAACATTTTTATATTCCACAAGATACTGGCAAAGTACTTTCTAAAGGGAACAGCAGTGTAAGAACTGAATTTATGCAACCTATTTGAAAATATTCCCAAGCCTACCAAGAAAGAAATTCCTGCCTTAATCTTAGTCATATTCTCCTGGTTATTTACAATTAATGGTATTGTTTAGAATAGCTAAACAAATAACTTTTAAAGCTCTTGGCAGCTTCTAGTTTTCCAATTAACTTACAGAGTACTCCTTTCCAAGATCTATTATAAAATCTACTAGAGCTGGCCAGCCTTAATGAAAAACAGCAACCTTAAGTTTTTCCAGGAGGAATTATACTTAGTGGAATGAAATAAAGTTAAAATGCAGTTATTCAGTCTTCATTACCTTAAAAATAGTGATCTTGTCTATAAAGCAAAATATCGCTACAAATTCAGAAAGAGATTCAATTGCTTGTTTAGCAACCTGTATGAAAGAAAAAGCAAGAAAGGAAATACAGCACAGTTCCATCAGAACCGAGAGGAGCTGACTGTTGGCAAACTGCCTCTTTGTGGAAAGAACTATATACATTCTCACAAGACATTACAAGTTCATTTACAACAGAATGGAAACATCATTCCTAAAATGTGTCTCTTCCAAAGCTTTTCTATCCTTAGGATGCTAGTCAGCCAATTTTTTAAACAGCAAGGTTATGTTAATGAAATGTTAGGATGGTTCATTTAAATGTAAATCAGGAGATTTAGAAATTAAAAGTACCCAAAGCAACATTAACTGTCACACTGCACAAGATCCAGAATTGTGGATTACTCTGCACAGCCATAGGTATGCCAGGTTGTATCTGCATTAAGCAGACTTACCACAGCAGTAGGAACCTCAGCTCCCAAATCTCTTTGTAACTGCCAAAAAAAAAAAAGTAATCCTTATAATTGACTTCCTCTGACATATTTTATTTGACTAAATTGCCAAACCCCACTCTTCTTTTTCATACTATAAACTAGTTCAGATTAAGGGAACAGTAAGAAAATATCTAAGTTTTAAATGGAGGTAGTCCCCATAAACAAAAAAGAAAATTATTTATTCATAATTATAGCAAATATTCCTATCACAATTTCAGTATCATCTTCTTGGTTGCGTCTAACCAGAGTAAAAAGTTTCCCATACAGCCGGAGAGAGTGTACTGTTCTTGAGGATCAAGAGTTCAGATCCCAACTTTCAGGTTGCACAGTTCACAATGACCTTTAATTCTAGTTCCAGGGACCCTACTTCTGACCCTCTTCTGGCCTCTGTGAGCACTGATACTAATGCAAGCACATAGCCTCACATACACATAAAAGTGATATAAAACTTCGTTTCAAATTTCCCAGGAGTTGGAGCACTGATTGTAATGGTAAAAATAAAACGGTGCTGTTCCCCAAGGGGTACAGCAGCAGAAACACTGCAGGTCCCCGAGTGGCAGCAGTGGGCAGTGGGCAGGCCAGT
>LOEQ01003014.1:577344-606726 GCA_001685075.1 Bramus lutescens | reverse complement strand
GAAATGGGAGGAGGTGGAAATTTATAATAAAAAAAGTCTCTTAAGAAAAAAAATAAAGTTCATTTAGGTTTTATTTCCACCTTGTTAAAAAAAAAAGAACTATGGTCTGTGCTACCTTCGAGAATATTTGACAAAAACAGCACAGATGTACTTAAAAGAGTCTGATCAACAGAGGCGAACCACCTCTGTAGGCTTCAAAACCAGATCTATTTTCCGCTTCCTTTCCCAAGCTTCCCTCTTTTATCTACTTCATATTTCTGGCTTTGCTACACTATTGCAGGAAGGTGGAGAGGTGGAGGCAATTGCATCTGTCCTTTCTCAACTTTGGTTCTCATTAACATTATCCAAAACTGGATTCTCCTTCTTGGCCAACCATCTTCCCTGTCTCCATCCTTTATGTACATACTGGGTGTATTTTGATATTTCCCAAAAGCAGTATCTGTAACCACAATGAGCGGCAGTCAATAGCAGACCCCTTCTCCACTCACTGTCAGCAGATCCATGGCAATGGGCTGGGGTTCATCTCTGTGATAAAAAAGAGGGGGATCCAGGGCATCTGCAAAGTCATAGACTTGCAGAACTGTGAAATGAGGGGCATCAGCATCAAATTTACTGAAGACCTCATAAAATATCGTGAAGTTGCCCTCATTCATTGGCGATGGGTGGTCTTTGCACTTCTTCATTGGCAACCCCCAAGCTCTCCAGAGTTACCGCAATGTACAGTTCACTGCAACCAGAAACCATATGACTGTGAAGCCCACAAACTAGAAAATCCCCATGAATCCTAGATAGTCCTTTTTTACTTTTTCTTTTTTCCTTCTTTTTTTTTCTTTGAAGGTACACTGTTGAGGAGTTGAGGAAAGGTGTTAGCAGTTCATTCCCACCCAACCCAGAGAGGTGGTTATTTGGAACAGGCATAATGTGTTGTTGCCAATGGTCTCCGGATTGAATACTTTATTTCCAGCTTCCTTTTTAATGTAGGCAAAGTTAGACATCCCAAAGATGGAGTAGATGAATTTGACCAGGAGAAAAAGGAGGCCAATGTTGAACAATTCAGGGACATCATCAGAGAGAAATGATGTTTCTCCCTTTTCATATCCGATCCCTAGCCCACAGAAGTGGGGTTCCCCACGCTTAGGGCAGGTCTTTCTATCATATCACCTAATCTAGAAAAGCCACCATGACTCTAGATCTTGTCAAGCTGACAGTGTTAACTTTCACATCTCTGTCAGGTGACCCTAGTCACTGCTGAAACTCCATGTGGGGTAGGGTCTAATAATGGACAAACAGAACCTCTTATTAAATGACACAGTGAGTTTACTATAAACAAGATAAATATCCCGAGAAAAGGATTTCACTCAGTGCCCACCTTTGCTAGCGCTGTGTGTTAGAAGTAGCTGAAGGAGTTTGTGGATGGTTTCTTCCTGTGAGGTCTGGTGTCAATTAGAGTTTTCTAGCCAACAAGACCACGGTCATTTTCAGGCCCTATTTGATGCTTCCTGAAGTTAATTTTGGTAAGTCAAAAAAGTCCTCAGTAGAACATCCAAGTTTCCTGGTAAATATCTTCTCTGTACTCCAAAACCTTTCACTCTGAGGATCAGGTATTAAACAAAATTGAGTATTTTATTCTCCCCTGCCTTCCCCAGAGGCCAACTGTCCCTTAAGACAGCTGGCAACCAGGAAAAGGAGCACAACTCTTGTTATTAGCAGATCATTTCCTGTTGTTGGGCCCTACACCAGAGAAGGTTGAAGTCACTGAAGATGTGCATAGAAAGACAATTCTGGGTATGATAGAGCTTTCTGGTCATTCAGGAACATGGTTCTGCCTTCAGTCAGTTTCCTCATTCTGATTCCTTATGTGGGAATCCGAGATATGAATTCCAAACAGAAACATCAATCATCATTAAGTTGACATGTATTTGTTAATCATCACTGTATTTCATGACCTTAAGATACAACTTCATCTCCTTGATTGCTTCACATTGAAATGCCCCTGGATTCTGGTGTTCAGGGAAGCCAGAGCATGGATATAGGCATTATTAGATATGCATGGTCATCAGAATTCCCAGAGTGAATGTCTGCGATTGGGGGAATCCTAGATTGGTGCTGAGCTTCCTTTGGAAATACTGTTTTGTCAGAACACTTGAAAGCCTGGCGGGCAATACTCTGTGAGGAAACTCTGAGCAACAGAGATTTTGAGTCACAGTGACTAAATGAAACTTAGAATTGGTACAAAATGTTTTAAGAACACTTTGACCACCTAATGATGCTATTATCTTCTTCTGTACGTGTACACAACCTTGAGCTGAGGCAAAGACTAATAATGACTAACTGAACCTAAAAGTTCTGTTAACACCTAATTCATCGATGCAATAAATACAAGTAACTGTTTCTAAATATGAGCAAGGGTTTTAAGAGAACGAAATGGATCTAGAATAGCATTGCTTCCATGATTCTGCAATGAAATAAATACACTCTCTTCTCAGAGTTAAGGAGTTCCCAATCCAGGACTACAGAAAGAAAAACAACAGGCATGCTTGGTTCATTATCTGAAGGCAACGGCTTCGGCAGTAAAGGGGGTCTTCAATAATAGACCATTCACTGTTATGAACTAAAGCTGTATTTACTCAAGAAAATCAAGGGTAGATCAGGAAAGGATCACATTCATGAACTACACAGGGATTGCACTTGGTATTTTACATGCATTCATTTATTCCATCTTAATAGGAAATCTGTGAGGCAGATATAAATATCCTTAAATTGCAGATTCAAATGTTGGCCAGAAGATGCTTCTGCTTGATCCAAGTCACACAAAAGCAAAGCACAAATATGGGGTTTGAACTCCAAACATTGAGCACTTTATATTTTTAATACAAAGTATTGAATTATCCCTTAATCAATCTTTGCCAAGAACCATCCCACACACAAACACACAAACCAAATTGCCAACCCCACAAACTAAGAGCCAGTAATGAAATGTTTATATAAGTCAAAAGAAATATTGAGCCAAGTAATCACTTATTTCATCAGAGAATGCATTTAAAACATAAAATGATTGATGATGATGTAAAAGAAAGTGATCAGTGGACCCCAGGATCCTGACATTGTGTGATACATGAGCCAAACTTGTTAAGGAAAGTCCTGAAATTGTTTAACCTGGTGTGAGTGAGGGCTGGGAGGTCATGCTTTTCAGGTTGGTGACAAATTTTTCCATTTAATAAAGAAAAAGAAACACTTCCATATATGTTATACTCCCATTCCCAATGTAAGCACAAGATTCATGGGGAGGGAAGCACATTTGTGGCATTGCCTGCAGTTCACTGGGGATTCATTCTGACGGCGAAGTTTCCAGATTTAAATAGGAATTCCGTAGAACAGCTCACTCTTTAAACGCCAGGTACAGTTGCTGTACCATGAGAAGCTGATCTACACAGTAATGTGGAACCTAAGAGCTAAGATAAAATCATTCAATTTGAAAATGTTATTTTAAGAGAAATATTAAACAGTGTTTAACCTGGAAAGCCATTAGTTAAGAAACTGGATTAGAAAAAAAAAAGAAGTTACTAATACATACTAAAATGTGGTGCAGCTTATAAGCATTATTTTGAATTAGAGCAAACAAATCACATTTTGTTTTATAAACGGTGTTTGAGTTGCGATCTAGACGTTTTACTATTATGCCTTCATCACAGCATCATATTGTCTCTCTGAAGGACCTTCTCCAGCAGATGTACCATACACAAGAATTTACTATGTATTTTTTTAAAAAAGAGTTAATATATCCAGGCTTCTTACTGACATGAATTCTGTGTTTGGAGAAGACAAGCACAGAACAAAGGAAGTAAAAAGGATAAAGGTTGATGAATATGGTTGACATTAGCTTGTAAGAAGTCTGAGCAAGACTGGTAGATAGATCCAGGGCAACAGGGCATCTTTCTGTGCTGAGCACATAAGCGAACTTGTGAGAGCCCCCGCAAATGTTGTTAAGTACCAGGTAAAGAACTAGGGTAGCTAAAGAGGACTAGCCTCCGTATCTTGGAAGGGCAATAGAATGCTGACCAGAAAACATACTCTGAAGTCTAACTGAAGTGTTCATCCCCAAATGAGGGAGTGTTTCAGAAAAGGGTCATAAAAGCCTGTGTGTCAACTCACGCAGCACATATGGCCTTGGTTCAAACATTGCCACAGCCAGGCACTTGGTGGCGCATGCTGAGGCAGGAGGATTGTGAGTTTAAAGTTAGCCTGGACTACAGAGTAAGAGTCTATCACAAAACACATATTCAAAGATGAATACTTTCCAGTCTGATGCTGGGGTAGGTCCCTCAACTATCTAAAAGGCAGTGCCCCCTTTGTTCATTTGTCCTCAGTTTATCTCTGACACACTGAAGGACAACACAAAACTATCCTGAATGATTACCTGTGCTATGTATTAATGAAGGAAGGACTCTTCCATAAAGGCCCAAAAAGGACATAGAAGACTTAAATGCAGTGAAGAAAACAGACCTGACTTTCAGCCTCAGAAATCACCTCCTTTGGCTCCTCTTAAATGGGAGAGGCTGGTACATTTATTTATGTCTTCTAATTTATATACCTCAAGTTTTTTTCATTTCTTTGGGTGTTATGACTTTCTGATCAAGTTTTACGTATGTTTTATCTATTGCTGTGCCTACTTTAATTCCTGTCAAATCTATCGTGATAAAAAGGTCAACATTTTAACAAATTCATGCGGTTGTCAACTTCCACAGGGATCACATCACATAGAGATAAATAGAACTCATGAGTGTTGTTTTTGTTTTTGTTTTGATGAGAAAGTATGAGCATTTGCTATGCAATAGAGAGGAAGTCTAAGAGCACTGTTGTTGCCTGCACTGCTTGGAGAAGTCTTAGAAAGAGTAGAAAAATCAGAGCAGCCTCTGCCCTCTGGCTTGGCTACCATTTATCAAGTAGCTATTACACTAGGTTCTGGGCATTGTGCCATCTGCTTTACATGTAGCATTTCGCGAACAACTCTCTCAATAACCACGATTTTTTTGCATTTTGAAGACAAGAGAAGTGAAAATTCAAAAGCCTAACTAGTTTCCTGGGTTAGCTGGAAAGAAAGGTTCTAAACCAGGCCTCCCCATTCTGCTCCAGCACTCTTTCTCTTTCTTTTGTCTTGATCTCTCTTGTGAATGTCTCTGAAGAGCTATCTGCATGCTGGATTCACAAATGACAGCAGGACAATAATTTTTACTGCCCACTGTTGGTTCCTCCTATTGGAGCCCAGGGAGGTGAGTTTTGAGGAGGGGAAAGCCAGGTGCACTCCTTTCATTGTCATTTCAAAGTCTTCTATGTCCTCATCGGGCCTAAATCAGTACAATTGAGAAAGACCTGTAACGCCCATCGGGCTTTCACACGCCTTTCTTCTCCTATGTTCTGCATAGATTAAACTCTCAGCTTGGCCACATTGCCTTCAAATATTTTCTAATAAATTTATTTGACATCTTCCCCCAATTGCACTCATTGGCAGAAAATTATCATTTTCTAATTAATTGTCTTTGATTTTTCTCTTTATATAATACTCAATAGATGTTGATACATAAACCAAATAACCACCCAAGAGCTGTACTATCCAGAAATTGGGCTCAACATGCCTCTGATGCAGTTGTCTCATGCTCTCGCTACTCAGTATTCCTAGAATCAATAAGTTAGTCATTTTCAACTTTTAAAATTTGCTCATAAGCACCCTGAATATGTTTACGGAGGAAAATTTAAATAAAAAATCATTGTTCAAATGTCATTCATATCAATCATTTTCTGCAAAAGCAGGAAAAGAGAAATAATTGCAATCACATGGTCTGTACTGAGGGATGTAAGAAGAAAAAGAAAACAAATTAGATTCATAGGAATCCAAAAATGTCCAGTTTTTCTAAAGAGCACTTTTCCCACCCAAGAATATCAGTAACTCTTTTTCCAAAGGTGCTTCCCATTAATTAACACCAACAGCACAGGTAAGTCCGTCTTTATACCATCAGTATAAACATTCCCATAGAGCCCCACTCACGGATCATTGTGCTATCTCTGTTCTTAGGCCAGACACTCATGCAGGTAGAAGGAACAGCTGAGAGGTGGTATCAAAACCAACAAATTCTGAGCATCATCAAGGACATGAAACATGCGGGGTTGACTTTGCATGACCCTGTCATATTTACAAGAGTCACCCTCTGGCTTCTCCATGCAAAGACTTTGCCCATGTATGCAATAAGGTTTGAGAGAAGAAAGTGAGAGTAACTAAATGGAAAATGGGTTTTATGGGAGGCTAGCTGTCAGCCTCCTGGAAGGATGTTTTGAGAACCTGTGTTAATGTTGGTACCTGTAGCCCTATATTATCCAGGAGTTATGGATGCTGACTATGCTGACTACCATGTCATGATGCTAGCCCATTTTCTGCTGTGCTATTAACTGTCAACCCAAGCCTCCAGGCACACCTGTGAAGGCTTGCCTTGATAAGATTTAGCATCTAGAATGTATCAGGGATTATCTTGATAATTAACTGGTGCACGAGAACTCTCTTTAGTTGCTAGGGACAAGTCCCTGGGTGAGAGAACTTGGACTATATGTGATAAAGACTGAAATAGAGAATCCATGCGTCCATTGCTCTTTTCTTCTCTGTGGAAGTCAAATGGCACAGTAAACATGCTCCTGTCATCTTGGCTTCTCTGCTATGCTGGACTGTAACCCAGACTTGGGAGATAAAATTAATCCTTTCTCCTTTAAGTTGTTTTGGCCAGGGCATTTTATCACAGCAACTGGAAAAGAAACTAAGACAGTTGCTCTAACGAAATACTAGAGAATGACTCATAGGCAGAAGAGCTTTGTTGAGTTCCAAGTTTTTGAGGCCAGAAGTCTGGGTTTTGGTTGATCCATCAGTTTGTTCGACAGGGCTGTGTCACAAGGAGGCAGATGGCATTATGGTAAAAAGCAAATGGGAGAAAGAAGAAGCAAGATGCAGGGGAAGGGACAGTTTTTCTTGTATTAATAACATCTCAGAACAGTTAGCATTAAGAGTCACATTAATCCCTGCTGAATGGACACTCCATTGCCTAGTCATCTTGAGCTAGAACATTCCTGAAGATTCCCTCAATACTGTTGTACTGGAAACCATATTTCCAGAATGTAGATATATGGAGGACATAATTAAACCAGAGGTCATTCTCCTGAAACATTTGATTCACCTCTCTTACCTCTTCCTCCATATATTAGCATCATGAAACTCAAATCCTTTTCCTTGTTATTGTGCCTCTGAAGGTTGAGGCATGGTGCATGGTATCTAAATAAGGATTTGGGCAGCTTGATGTCCGATTTTGTCTTAGAATTCACTTTTACGGTTTATGATGTCCACTGGGGCAAGGTGATGTAATTGCAAGGCGATGTGATTGTCTCAGTCTACTGTTTCCAGAACAGGAACAAGTACCAGACAGAGAATTTTCATAAATATAGTTTTCATAACACTCCATTTTATGAATGAAGATGTTGTTTAGAAAACTTCTCAAGTCTTGCATAAAGCCTTTATCACCCCCTTCTTTGACGCTGATTATAGACATGAAAGGACTCCATCCAAATCCCACTTCAAGGAAACCCACTATTTGGCTGTGGAGAATTCAGACAGTGGAGAGTGTCTACTATCCAGGGTCAGTCTCCCTTGCAGCCAGCAGCTATGCCCAAGGTTACTCCTTCCCAGGGCAGCCACACTCAACAGCCATTGAATAGCTATGCAGGGTTCACCAATAAAGACTTAGCCATTGAGTCCTATACACCGTAGTTGTTTGACTTGTCCCTCTTCCCAGCCCACTTCTTTGACAAACGCTGGCCTCCAATAGCCTCTATTTTAATGATGTCTACTTCTGAATACAAAACGATATCAGCTCCACCATTCTTTGCTTTATCCAGACCTGTCCTTGACTCTAGGACTCTGGTCACAAGGGACAAATGCTACATAGATAAATCTTTATTATTCCCAGCTGCAGAGGTACTACAGCTCCAGTTCCAGCTTTTCAGCTCTGGAACACAGCTTCCCTCCTAAAGAGTAGATGCTTCTTTCTTTCAGATTTCAAGTGACTATCCTTACCAAATTTCTAACTGCTGAACTCAGGTTTTCTCCTAAAGTAGTCCCTAATATCTACTCAAAATTGTATTCAAAATGTTTATCTCATGTTATCAGAAGTCTCAAACTCAAATGCCCGCTAGAGAATGCACAATGAAATTTATTATTATTAGCTGGTGAGTTTAGGTCCAAGACAAAGGTTGCTTACTGTTTGCTTCGCAACTAAGCTTAGCATTTTGCTCCTCCTCCAGGTACCGGGCCCTGATCCTTCAGTACTCATCCAGCTCTGCTTTCGTTTTCCATTTCCTCACTCCGTCCTCTGCAGGGACAACAACTTTCTACCTGCTTCTCAAACAAGCCAGTGACTTTCTGACTTTGATGCCTTTGTTCTTGTTTCTGCCTCTATACGGTATGTTCTTTCCCTGGTTATTAACCCTCAATCTTAAACACACTCCTCCAAGAACCACGTCTAGCCATCCTACCTCCTCCTCTTGATGTCCTTTACTGCATGTCTGCTGAGTGTTTTAACTTTGTGATGATTATAAATGTAAAGGTGGCCTAATTTATGCCTCTTGTACTAGGCTGTGAGTCCCAGGAGGGCAGGCAGTCTTCTCCCTACCTTATGACCTAGGGCCTAGCACAGTGGCTTGCCTGCACCTTTTTGAATGGTTGGATTTCCTCGTTAAACGCACTTCTTCCTGCTTTCTTCCATGTTGCATGGTGCTACAACCATGTTCGTTCCACTCTCCCAGTCAAAGTGCTTCCTCCTCGTCTTCTTCCTTTTCTCTTTCCTCTTCTTCCCCTCCTCTTTCTTCTCCTCTTCTTCCTCCTCTTCTTTCTTTTTAAGGCAGGGTGTTGCTATGTAGTCTACGGTAGTCTAAAATTTCTGGTCCCCCTGCCTCTGACTCAGCAGTGCTAGAATTATGGGTGTGTGCCACCAGGTTCATCATTGCAGCATAGCTGCATGCAGCCACTTCTTCCCAACTCCTCATCGACTGTGTCAATAATGACACCCAGCATCCCACACTTAGACACACAGCATCCTCCCAGCAAGCTGTGCTCCCTGACTCTATCTCCTTTTCCATCCTGCATCCTCTCTCAGAGTGACCTTTCCAATATGTAAATCTCTGCTAGGTTAATGGCTCCCTGTTGCCTCCAGGATTAAATTCCACCTCTTCTGCCCGACATGCAAGATGTTCTGTGATTTCATCCCATCTTCCTGTGGTTTGATCTCTGTCTTTGCCAGTAAAACCCTGTTTCTGTGACCACTAAGCATCCAACTCCTCTCCCTATTATAATGACCATAGTGTCCATATCTATAGTCACCAGTTTTTCAGTTTGTTCAGCAACAAGTGAGGGTTCACACTCCCAGATTAAACCAAGGAAACACATGCTTCCTCCTCATGCTTAATATCCCACTATTAATAGAGGTTAAGATATCTGCATGATCTTTACTCCTCTGGGCACACTTACCAATTTCCAGCCGTCTTCTCTGCCCAGGTACATTGCCTAATTTTCTCCAGCATCTAAAATCCCGAAGAATCCCTTCTCCCTATGAATTTCCATCTAATCATCTCACAGCTCAATTTTTCCCTAGCCTGGACCAAGAGCTCCGGAATGTCTTTGCGTGGCCCATGACTCTTGTCTTAGAACCTCTTCACCTCACTGTGGAGATACAAACACAGAACAAAGGAGCATACTTTCCAGAAGGATAAACTGATATTTGGACCATTGGATCATTGTATGCAGTTGTCTTTGTCTGTTCTCTATTCCTCAATTTGTGACACTGAGTTTATACATCATTGTTTTTCTGATAACTTTAGGGTATTTAATACAGCAGAGAAAGCTTGTGCTGCTCAATTTAAATTATGGAAATCATTTGATTCATCAAGCTTAGAGTTCAGATTTTGTTTTATTTTTAATTTTGGGGGGTAATATTGTCCTCTCTCTCTTTTTCCTAAGTATGTGCTTGTGTGTGTGTTTGTATGTGTATGTATGTGCGTGTGTCTGTGTGTGTGTGGTACTGTTAACAGAATAGATTTCTATTACCATCCCTTACTTCCTTGTGAATTCAATTCCTTGCAAACACTCGTCAGATGCCATCTCTTCTCTTGAGGGGGCCAAGAAAACATTTCAAGATCACAGGTAAATTATGTTCTGAAGAGGATCAGATGAAGTAAACCTGTACCCACATTCTTCAAAAAGAAGTGGAAGCAAGTGCAGGTTGACACTTTTAAAACCTGGTAAACAGAACCCAGAGACAAATCTGCCAGGGAAGGCAGAGACAGCTAGTAAGTAGACAAGACCAAGAGCACCATAGCAGAGCCACAAAATCAGAAAAGAGCATTGTGTAACTATTGCCACTGTGTTTATCATTATAAAATATATTTCTAAGAGCCTGGCAGAGTCATGTGAGCACAGGCACGAGAGCCAGTCTCACTACTTAGTGGCATTTGATTCCAGGTGAATGCTCTATTTCCTGTTGAACCAAAGAGAGTAACCAAGAGTATCAGGGTCATGTCTAAAGGAGAATGTGGGAAGGGCTACATGAGCAGTTAGCATCACTTTTAGCTATGCAAAAACCCTAGAGTGGCTGACAGAAATATTGGGGCAGTTTCTCAACCCTTTGGATTTAACTAGCCAGACTTCTGACTACCATTGCTATCCATCACTTGCCCCCGACTGTATTATTATACTTTCACCTAAATCTCAAACAAGCAAGCTGGTACTGTGGGTCGGATAGTTGGCTCCATCTGAACCAAGGCTAGCCGGTGGGTAGAAAAGTGAAGGAATAAGCTTTGAGATGCTCTACCACTTCCTCCCTCTCTCGCCTCCCTCAGGAACCCACAGGGGACGGAAAGTCATCTGTGTGAATCAGGGTCTCCTGACTCAATTTGTTAAGGGCTTCCCTCTGTCCTTTTTAAATATCACCGTTAAGACCCCCGTGCGGTTCCACCTCAGTTCGTTACCCTTTCATGCAGATATTATTAAAAACTAGTGTCAAAAACGGAATTCTCCAAAGACCTTGTAAAAGTCAGCTGTGAGGCCATGTTACAGAGGAATTCGGCCCCATTGTTAGGAGCCACGTCCTGGGCTTTGATTTCTCCATCTAAAACTTTGGCTTTTCAACCCCATAATAGAAATCCCAGTGCTTCCTGCCTTCCACCTTCACGCTTCATCCATTCCGGGATGGAAACCGATGGAAACCATTCTTGGAGAAACATTCCATGAGCTCCAAAATCACTGTTTATATTTTTATGTAACAAATCCCTGTACCACAACCCTGCAGAATATTCCTTTTCCACCTACATTTTCAGAACCTCAGGGATGTGGCTGTGCCCTGAGATGCTGACAAGTGGCCCCTTTAAGTCTCACTAAAGCATTCTGGTGCACAAGTCAACAATATTTTGAAGGAGCAGTTTTAATTCAGCAGTTTTGATGTGGGAGCAAAATAAATAAAATGGTGTTAAGCCAGGCATGCATGCCCCCCACATGCATGTACATGCACACACACATTAATTTTTTCATACTAAATAAAATTTACTTCCCTATGGTTACAAAACAATGATTTTCATTATATTCAATGACCCCTTCATCTCTTTGAAGTCATAATGTTAAAACAAATTATTATCATTCCATAATAGCGGCTTTGTTTCAGATAATACTCATGTTTCATATTTATAAACTTATCACAGTAATCTTATAAATTAAGAGCTATGATTTTATCCATTTTGCTGATATAAACATTGAGCTGTAGAAATCTTCAGCCCCAACTCACAGAGTAAATGGGGAAAGTCTTGCTTCACGTCCTGTATTCTTAACTGCAGCAAACAGAAACCTCTGCACTTAGAGGCAATGTAGGAAAAGAGAAATGTGGCCCCATTCGTCTGTTTTTTCATTTAAAATATAATTACATCATTCCCCCTTCCCTTTCAATCCTCAGGCTCTTCTCATGCATACACACCCTTTTGCTTTCTCCAATTCTTAATTTGAGCTATCTGCCATTGTTACTAGAATCTGTTGTTCAGAGTGGGTGGTAATTATGACTGAATTGATTGCCATTTTTTTTGGCTCAGGATACTAGGGTTTGCCTCCTTTTCATAAGCCCAACTTTAACATGTAGACCTCTTTTCCCAAAGCTGTAGGTCTTGGTGTCCAGAGCACTAGTCCAGAGCACTGAACTCACAGATAGAACCTGGGTCCCCAAATCTCATGGACACGCCCAGGGATCTGCATTTTCTGTGTCTACAATGTAGGGCTCAGCAGCCATCCTCAGCTCAAAGCAGAGCCTCAAGTTTCTCCCTAACAACCCCCTCCCCAGAAAGCCTGGACCACAGACCACTTCCTTCCTCATGATTACAGAGCAGGAGAATGAGATTTTCCTCCCTGTTTGCAGTGAGGAAAATACCTGATACAGCTAGTTTGTGGGAAATCACCATGCTCCTCATCATCTTCAACTTCCCGGATGTGGAGGACTGCTGGAGCTGGAGAGCTGGTGCAGTAGTGAAGGGCACACACTGCTTTCAGAGAACTCACATTCAGTTCCCAGGTCCAATGGATCCCTCGCCTGCATGGGCACCTAAACTCATGTATACATCTACAGTTGAGAGTGACTAAGAAAGACTATAGATGTCCAACTTTGACCTCCACAAAGTGTATATGTGCACGCATATGAACATGCATGCACACACGGATGGGGGCCAAGTGTGTGTGTTCAGGCTCCAGTGACATTTCATCTTGTTAGTTTCTGGTGCTTCTTTGCCATTGACTTTGGCATTGAAGTCTTGTCTTCCCATATTGCAGCTAAAATTGGGAGCACTTCCTTATCTCCACTGGAATATAACCTGGAGATTCACTCCAAGCCAGTTGTATAATTCAGAAAGGCCCAAAGAAAGTCCCCACTTGGCTTGATCCTGGCATGTATAGCATGCAGAGTTCAGACCAGATTGAAGATTTCTAGTCAGTATCTATCAGTGTGTGTGTGTGTGTGTGTGTGTGTGTGTGTGACTAATTAAAGAGCTTCAGTAATATGTTTAAGTCTCTCTCCCTCTCTCTCTCTCATACACACACACACTTCTAATTCTTAATCAGTGTGCCACTCTGTGCCGATCTTAAAGCCCCTCTCTATCTTCCCATATGAATGGATGCTTAGAGATATCCGCACCCTAGTCCTGGTAACTGAAGGCTACTCTACAAGGTGAAGAGGCACTGAAGATATGGTTAAGAATCTGGAGATGGGGACTAGGTAAGTAGTTCAGGGAAGGAAGCCAAGCAAGGAAAATAGGGTTTGGATCCACAGTGCCCACTTAAAAGCTGGACAGGCTTGGAGACTACCTCTAAGGAGGAAGAGGATCACCTTGAGGTGGGATTATCTAGATGTGCCCAATTCAATCGTGTGAATTCCTAAACCAAGACAGCCCCCATGTCACGGCTGCCACCAGAGAGAGATGCACTGCGACGGGCTGCAAAGATGGAGGAAATGACCGGGGTCCAGAACACATGGGCAGTTTCTAAACACTGCAAAAGTCCAGAAAAGAGCCTCACCCTAAAGTCTGCAGAAGGCTTGCACCCTGCTCACAACAGGATTTCAGCCCAGTGGCTGTTGCCAGGCTTTCAACCTCCAAAAAAATATTAGTTAATTAACCCGTGTTGCTTTCAGGCAGCCCAGCACGTGGAGTGCCTGTCCTCTTCCCCTCTATTCTTTCTGCCTACAGATGGCTCTTGTTTTATTCTCTTGCCTCCTAGGAATTCTCCCTTGTCTTTGTGTCAGGTGTGAGGGACAAGGACCTTCCTCCATCACATGACCCACTCCACAGAACTGGAAAGTATCTCTCACAGACAAAGTTTGCTCAGACTCCAATTTAATTTGACATAGAACCTTCATACTAAACCCCGTTGACAAAAGCAGTTTTTATTCAGGAGAATGTATCCAAAATCACTAATAAGTTTAAAGGTTCAGTCTCAAAATTAACATTTTTTTCCATGTGTGTATAATGGTAACTTTATTAACCTCTCCGAGCCATTATCACTTGTCCCAGAACATACAAGGAACACTTTTTTTTACTTTGACAATGAATTTTATAAACATTCCCATCAACTCAGTAAAAATAAACACATTATAAGAGCCTAAATTTAAACAGATTTTGATATTTCTTCTTTTTCCACCTCTTGCTTGATTACTCTGTCCTAAGTGTGCTTGTGAGTTCTGTGTAGAAGCTAATAGAGAGTAACTAGGGTCATCTACTACTTAGTGAGGCTCTTTTTCCTAGAAGCTCTGAGTTAAATCTAATTAAAGTTTGACACCTCACAGTGGCGGTGACCTGAGAGTCAGAGAATGGTATGTGTGTCACCTAGTTGGTTGTAAAAATAAATGAGATAACTCATGGGAATGACAGGGTCTGTGCTACATCCTCCTAGTGACAGAATTAGAAGCCAAAGGATAAGTAGATCATTTTTTTTCTTTTTCAGAAACTTGGGCATATTTAAATATTTACAAAGTAACCCCCTTGCTTTCACATTGGCAAACTGAATTATCTGAGTCTTCTTAGCGGACACTCTAAATGAGAGGCTGTATATAAAAGCACTCTGGGAAGGTAAGAAATGCTCCATGTTACCGTAAATTCAATTTTTAAATTATGCATTCATTTTTGTAAATCTTTCATTCCCAGAAGAGAGGCGCCGTATTAGTAGAATGTGACATGAAATGATGCGGCGTGTTAAGAAGATATATGTTTATCTTTGCTAACCAGCCCCCCTCCCCGTACCAACTGAAGTTCACTCGTGGATGCTTGGAGAGCTTCAGAGAAAGGCTCAACCAAAATTGGTTCCCATCTTTTTTTTCTCCTAAATAAAGAGGATTCAGACAAGTGTGTGTGTGTGTGTGTGTGTGTGGTATTCACTAAAGCATCACTGACTATTAATGAGTTATTATAGGTAATTGTAGCTCCTGACTTCAAACCAACTTAAAATCACACCCTGGACATACCTCTTCAAAGACATGAGAATACAAACTCACGATGTTAGCCTTAAAATTGCTTTAATGAAAAAAGGCAATGACATATAGAGATCTCAAACACTCTTGTGAAGCTAACAGGAAATAACTTTTTAAGATTTATTTTTCTTTTAATTTTTTGCCATGTGTGTGCATGTGTATGTGTGTGAAAATTTATTCCACATGTGAACAATGTCCAAGAGGCCCTAGGAAGCTAGTGGATCCCCTGGAGGTAGAGTTACAGCACTCTGGTCCTCTGGAAGAGTTGCTGAGCCATCTCCAGTTTCAAGAGGAGAAAGGTAGTGAAGATATACTTTCCTCTTTATCTTTTAAAATTATCTCCTGTGTATGTGTGTGATGTTGTGTATGTGTGTGGTATGTGCATGTAGGCATACCGGTCTATGTATATGTGTGTACATGCATATCAAGGCCAGAAGTGGGTATCTATTGTCTCTTTTTATTGGTTCTCTATTTTTTAGAAAGGCTCTCTCACGGAACCTAAAGTCATGGTTCAGCTAGGCTGGCTAGCCAATGAGCTTCAAGGATCCCTTCCAAGACTGAGATTATAGACAAGAGCATGACTTTTGTATGTGAATTTATGTGGATGTAAACTTGGGTCCTCAAGCTTATGTGGAAGGCACTTTCTTACCAAGAAATATCCTAGTCCCATATTTTGTCTTTAGGCATCTCTTGTTAGACTATTATGTTTTTGGTTGTGAGTCTAGCCTTTAATGGCTGACTCTTCAGCCCTTGTCAGACTATTACAAACAATAAACTATCTGATGAACATTGTGGAGATGGATTGAGAAGAGTGCAGTCAGCCTCCAATAAAGTCAGATCTCTGGAGAATCTGAGTCTCCAGCAATGAACTGGGGGTTCATCAGAAACACCATCTTTCCGCTGGTTCCCTCTTCTTAAGCACTATGATCTCAGTAACTCCAAAAATCACGCAGCGCAAAGAAGGATGTCATCCTCAAAACTGACATGTTCCCAGGCTCACAGCTTCTCTGATGACACTGTGTGTCTGGAGGTTGTTACAAATGTCCCTCCCTTGGACTCCAAGGCTGATGTGCTCAGGCTGCAGTTCATGATGGTGGTTGGTACCTGCACATTTAAACCTCTTTCCTGGGTACTAAGGCACCAGAAATCCCCAGAGCTTCTGTGCCAAATTTGGCAATGCCAGTGTACAAAGTTCTTTCATAATCTTTATCTGGACAGTGATTGAATCTGTTTCCTCTGTCAGGCTGTTTGTTGTTGAGCACCATTGTGGGGCAGGATGAATTTACCTTTCCCGGGTAGTAGCAGGGTTTTCCTCTGTATTTGTATTTTGAGGGGATATTTTCTTTTATTTTTATATTTTAACTCTTGTTCTTAAAATCTCCCCAGATGAGGCAACAGTTCTCCTGGCCTGTAAATGTTTTAGTTTACAACTGTTGTAATTGCTGCATGAACTAGTTGTTGGTGTTTGTTTTCAATTTTTTGTTTGTTTGTTTTGTTTTCGTTTTGGGTTTCAAGACAGGGTTTCTTTGTGTAGTATTTGATGTCCTGGAACTTGTTCTGTAGCCCAGGCTAGTCACAAACTCAGAGATCTGCCTGCCTCTGCCTCCTGAGTGCTAGGATTAAAGGTGTGTCTGAATGGGATTAAATGCTGTCTGAATGTCTACCTGATACTGGACAGCAATGTGCATTTTCCTCAGTTGTAGGCAGAGTCATGAAGATGGGAGCATTTAATACCAGTTCTGGACAAAGCTCCCGCCATCTGAAACTGCTCCTCAGCCCATCTCTTCTCACCCAGAGCTTCTCTCACTTGGATTCATGACCTCACAGGAAAGGAACCCTTTCATCATCTGTCCGGTTATCTACATCCACATCATACCCTTCTTATGAGCGGCTGTAAGTTCCCTTTCCTCAAGAATGTTGAAGTGCACCCAGTAACTTGCCCGGCTTCCATTCCCAGCTTCCTTATTTTCAGATCAAGCCGAAAGGGGAACCCTGAAATGACAGGCACTCTAGACAGTTCTGAAAACATTTACGTTTGTATGAAATCATAGCAAGGCTGTAAAGTCCTGACTGAACCTTGGCGACCCCTAGTCAATTATGTGTGGAGAAATAGACTATTCACCGACTCTCTGAACTTGGGAGGGGGGATGTATAAGATTTGAGCAGCTAGCTGGTGGTTGGAAAAGCTTTCCGGTTGGAGCCATTTTCTGGGTGGAGATTGGGGCCCGTCACTCATCACAGCAGTATGTTAGGCTGTTTTCAGACTTGGTTCCCCGTTAGAACTGTCTTCTCACGGGAACAGAGGAGGACTAGAAAAATAGGAAAACAGTGGCAGCTAGAAGTAAANGAAGTAAAATATTCAAGCCACAATAAAAAGCAGATCTCAACAGACGGGGGGGTCATCAGCAAAACTCACCTGACTGATGCACGGGGTTCTCCTGCACTGCCCGCAACCTTAGCTCCATCAGCCAAGAGCCTGGGGATAAAGAGTTTCTGCATGGGGGAGAATCCGTCGCTACTGTTGGGTGTTGTACACAGACTTCCACTTTCATCCCAGGATTTCAAAGCATCTCCCAGAGGTTAATTAGTGTAAGCAATTCCTGCCTGTCAACTTTTCACACCTAATCAAGGGCAGATATATGCCACCCAAAGGGATCCGATCAATAACTCCTCTCTCCTTCCCCTTCTCCCAGTTTTGTTTTTTATTTCAAAATCTCTCCGCCCTGTCTCTTACAACATCTGCCTTTCTAATCTCCTCCTTTTCATCTTTCTTCCCTCTCCCCATTCAAGGCCTCTTTTCTTTCTCGTTCCCCTGAAAGGGGTTGGTGGAACTGACAGACCAAGGGTTTTGAACCTGGTGAATCCAGGAGCCCCACACTTGACATGGGAAGACCCACAGGAGGACAAGTTCATTGTCATAGTGCCATTCCCACTGCTAGGTCTTTACTTGCGAGTAATTTGTGACTCTTCTACATAGTAGACAGACAAAACAGTGTCAATGTGCTATTCAGATCTTTCTTTAGAAAACTAGAGAATCACAGCTCTTTCTGCGCCTTGAATGTATTCAGGCCCCTCGAGCCCTTCATAAAGCAAAGCTTTATTCTGTCACAATATATCACTTAATATAGGCCTAATCTATCTGCCACACACATTCTGTGGCTGTCATTTCCATGCCTGTGCAGACATAACTAATTGAGCACAGTGAGCACAGTCCTTAACCCCTCTGCAATCACTCAGATCCAAAATTCCTCCTAAAAGATACATGAACCATCTTTGTCATGCCATAGGTAATATGGCTCCTTCATGTACCATGGCTCACTATGCTTACAGCCCATCTTTTTTGTTTCTAAGTTCTAACTTTCTTACTTTTACTATTTCATTATAGTATATGATATACTTTAATACAGTGTTTGCAAAATAATAGTAATAAGTGCTGATTAATTTATTGACCTAAACTAAGAACTAAAATAATGCTATTGACATAAATTTATGAAAAAAATTCTCCACATTGTACACCAACTATTACCCTCAACCATCAATTAACAACTATTTTGAGTTTTGTGTTTGATTATCTCTTGATGTCATCTATGAGTACGCACATATATGATATATATTTGTGTTTATGCTATCCCAAGGATAGACACAGATAAACACAGACAAGTACATTATGTGTGTATATATATGAGTGCATATATAGAGAAATAGACATATCTGTATATGGCTTTTGTATAATTTTATTGTACAAATATGCATTTTGCATATATAATTATATTAATTTTACTGTTTTTGAACTAATAGAAATGATTCATCCTTTCTCACATGTAGTAATAGTTCATATACTTGTATTGAAGTAAAGCACTATGTAACTGTAACCCCATTTTAGGCTATTTTCAGACAGTGACTGTCATTGACCTAAATCTCACTAAGTAGGCTGGGTTGACTAGCCAGTGTGCTCAGGATCTGCCATCTCCACCTCTCCAGTACTGGAATTACAAGCACATGCCACCATACCCAATTTCTCTATGTGGGTCAGATCAAACTCAGGTCCTGATGCTTACAAGACAAGCACTTTCCTGATGGCAGCACTCCCCGGGCACCCTGTCTCTTTATTGTTTGTGAATATTTCTCCATAAAAACTAACCTAAAATGAAGTTGTGCTATTACTTCTAAAAGTGAGAACATAATTGACAGATTTTTCTCTCCAGCACTTTCCCTCACAGGCACCGTTCACACTGTTCAATGAGAAAGAATCTCTCATTGACCTGGCCTTGTAAATCAGGCCACTTCAGCTGGCTAGCTAGGCCCTGGGATCCACCTCGTCTTCCCTCCCATGCTCACTTCCTCAAGTTTGTTCAGCAGGGACTGAACCACCTGAGCTAGCACTGAAGCCTCAAAGCCCCTATCTGGATATTTTTCATCAGTTTTATAATGAATAAGTTATAAAAGATAGAGGAATAACTTTATCTTTTCCTATTTTCTGACCTTTTTTAATTTATAAATTTTGTATGCTTCCCCTCTCTTCTTCAAATGACCCAAGCTGGCTTCAAATTCTATTTGTAGCCAAGGATGACCACGAATTTCAAAAATTTCCAACTCCCACTCCTGAGGGCTGGGATGACAGCGTTCTATCAATCAAATCTAGTTTCTGCAACCTGAGGAGCTAAGCAGGGAGGGACTCAGTGTGCAAACTAGACAAGCATTCTGCCAACTGAACTCTCAACTTAAAACAAAGTTAGATGCATAAATAGATTTAATTTTGTTATGTATAGCAAGCCTTGTAATTAATAAAATGATCTCAGAGCTCACAGTTCATCCATTGCCCACCAGTTTAGAAGCTTCTCTGGTTTACTATTTAAACAAAATTAGATCTTCTCTTATGAGTACTATCTAGCTGTAATTAGTGTTTGTATTGATAGTCACACTTACCATTTTATTCATTTCCTATTATGTCTTTGCAGCCATCTTGAGATAGTTTTTTGCCTTAAACTCCATTATTCCCCCCTTCCTCTTTTAGGCAGTCTTCCTCCACTGTGTGTTAATATATGTCTGTGTTTCTGAAACTGACTTTATTTCATATTCAGTAGTGACTGGAGGAAATGTAAACACACACTCAAACTCTAAAAGGAAAAAGCAAGGCCAAGCTTGATATTTAAACAGGAGAATAAGTTATAATAAAAATAACACAACTTTAAACAAGGAGACAAGGGTAAGGTAGAATTTCTTCCTTTGGCCTTGGATAAATTATTCAGTAATATTCATTAATTTATGTGTGAAATAAACATATGGTGTATATCTGCTAATTGCTTGGCTCTGTCCTAGGTAGTCGTGATTAAAAACATAAGGCACAGTTTCTGGCTTCAGTGAGTTCAGTCTACAAGGAGATTCAGATATATTAATCAGACAGTTAAAGAGATATGGAGTAGAAAGAGTATCTACTCATAGTGTTTCAAGAAGACACCCTGGATTTAAGACAGAAAGCATGGAAGCTTGACATCTTAGAGGTTGTGTGAGCAGGAATGGGAAAAGATATTCCTAGAGGAAAAAAAATGAAAGGGGAAAAAAGGAGACAAAGATGGGAGAAAAGTAACAATAACCAACACTGAAAAAGCGTCATGTTCAATCAGCTAGTACCATGGATAGGAGCCATATGATGCTGGAGGTGAGTAGTTAACTGTCAGAGACAAGGTTGGAGGTTTGCAGGTGCCCTAGGCCTTGAAGAGCCATAGCTGCTGTGCTGAGTGTTTGGACGTTACTGTGCAGGTCACGAAAACTCATTAAGAAGGCGAGACGCTAATGACAAGGTCATCTTTGTGTTTCAGGTGATTGAGGCCAGTAAGTGAGACTAGATGGGGGCTGGGAAGAAATGCTTGGTATTTTATCTGGCTCTAAAACCTTTTTATAGTGCAAGCAAGACCAGGAATACACTTTAGAGGTTATTATATCAAAGAAGAAATGGTGTAAAGGGAACTGGACAGATATCTCAGGCAGTGAAGTGTTCGTCATTTGGTGCAAAGGACTTCAGTTGGGTCCACAGAACCCATATTGAAAAGCATGTCTGTAACCCCAATGCCGGGAAAGTGGAGACTGGAAGACTCTAGCCAGCAAGCTACAAACCAGCAAGAAACCCTGTCTCAAACAAATAAATAAATAGTAGGTGGCTCTTGAGAAATGACCCTGGAAGTTGAGGTTGACATCTTGTCTCACAAGCACATGCTAACCCACACACATGTGCACACACAGAAGAAATAAGGAAAAATAGTATTCTGAGAAATATTCTTTGAATACACAAGGACCAAATCTGTGAGTTCTGCGAACAGGAGGGGAAAGAATAAAGAATAATTCATAAATCAGAAATTATCTAGACCCTTTTTTATAATAACCCTCTATATATCAGACTTAACCTGAAAGACTCCCACCAACTAAAATTACTTCCTATAGTATTATCTAGGAATAAAACTTAGGGTTCTTATTCGTTGAAGAGAGGTGACTCCCATGTCCCTTGGCTGTTCTCTACTGCTTAAGCATTATTTTTGAAAAAAAAAATCTGTCCAAGTTCATCCATGGGAATGTTTTTGCTTTTGATTTTAGCATACCTAGCTATGCCCTGCCCCAACATGCTTAAAACCAGGACATTATAACAAAAATAAACATTTTTGTGCTGGCTTTGTCAAGGCAGCCTCCAAACAAGTATTTATCCACTTAAATATTCTTCGATAAAAGTTCTGAGAATTTAGAAATACTGGAAACTTCACAGTGTACCTCATAAGACAATACATAAAACACTGATTATCCAATATTCCCACCAGCTGGGTCACTTAGATAAACTAAACTAATATTGAAAACTTCTTACATCACCAATCAATAGCCCAAAGCAGCATGTGATGCCAGCAGTCAGGACAACTTGAAGCAAATATGAAGTCTTCACCCATCCCTGAAGATTAGTGATCACCTTTTCCTATTAATCAAATCTTTAAACCGAGGATTTTCAGGTTTGCCTCTGTTTTGCACCCCAGTATGGAAACTGACTGGCAGGTGGAAATCCTCAGGTTCACCAATTGGTGAATACCAACAAGCCCGGATTCAGATTCTGTAAGTTCACTCTCACCTCAGCCCTGCAGCGTGGCTGGTGTATAAATGTTAACCGAAGCCTGATGTTTGACTGGACTCCGCTTCTTCTGTGTGATGTTGATAAGTAATCACATTTATTGGTGCACACCTTTAACCCCAGCACTTAGGAGGCAGAGGCAAGCAGATCTCTGTGAGTTCGAGGCCAGCCTGGTGTACGGAGCAAGTTCCAGGACAGACAGGACCTTGTCTCAGCAAAACAAAGGGAAAAAAAAAGAAGACATGTTAAATGTGGAGCGAGGTCAGAGCACAGCAAGTGAAAGGGACTAACTTGGTGGTTGTCAACCTGTGAGTTGTGACCCCTTGGGAATGACCCTTTTAAGGTGATCACCTAATACCATCAGAAAACACAAGTATTTATGTTGTGGTTTATAGCAATGAAAAAGTTATAGTTATGAAATAGCAGCAAAAATAATTTTATGGCTAGGAATCGTCACAACAGGAGGAACTGGGCTAGAGGGTAACAATGTTTGAAAGGTTGAGAGCCCCTGGGCAAGCAGGGGTTACCTCCCCCAAAGAACTGCAGTTCTCGCTCGGCCGCGTGAGTGACTTCAGCGACTCCGAATGTCTCTTCTTGAAGCTTTCACGTTGGAAGGCAGGCATGGAGAGGATTGCCTAAGCTAATCTTTAACTTTACTGAAAGGGAAAATTGCTGACAGTAATACCATCTGAAGGAGACTCCAGGGATAGCTCATTATGCCTGGCTACTTCTCTTTCTGTAAAATTCTAGTAAAGCAAGAATGCCAAGTATCCAAAATGAATTCAAAGTCAAAGCTCCCCAAGACCCATGACCAGAGAAGAAAAACCAGGAAGGTCACACCCAGCCCAGTCACTATGCAGACAACACCGGGATTTGTTTCAGACACATCTGTTTTTGAGAATTAATCTCACAGAAACATCACTTTAAAATAGCCAATTTTAATCTGGCTCTGGATTTGTATTAAGCATGGGGTGGAAAATGCCCAAATCTCATATCCTGTCTTCACAGGACCAAAGGTTAAGATAATTATGTCCTACCATGTACCCCCAATCTACAGATAGACGAACCAAGCCTCCCAGAGGACAAGCAACTCCTCCTTGATAATCTAGGTCATGTTTATAATGGGATTTGAATTCATATTTCCATCATTATAGAGCCCATGCCCTCACCTCCATCTAGCCTTCCCAGGATGCAGTAGAACCTCCTCCTTGCACTGAACCTCCTGATAACAATCACACGCACCAGCCCCTGAGTATCATTTCCTTAGTCTCCGCAATCTGAGAACGCCAGCTGATGTTCAGTTATTCCTGATCCAGTTTGACTTATTTTTACAAACAAAATTTACGGCATCCCCGCTGTAAAACACTGCAAATGGGCTGTCATTCAAAGGCCCACTCTGTCGCTCTCCCTGTCTGTGACACCTACCCAGCTTCTGTGAAGCCTGAGCCTTTATAGAAAGCATCCTTGCTGGTTCTCTTTATATGAAAACCTCTAAGGGTTTTCTTCCTCCAAATGGACCTACTCTCCTGAGTCCCCAGTCCTCCTCCTCCCCTCCCCTCCATTTCTGGCCCAGTCCCTCTTGCAGCCCCCACCTGCCTTCATCTCTCTTTGGCTCCCACATTCCACATTCCTATTCCAGCTCAGCCTCTTTGCAGGCCTCACCACCTAACCCTCCCACACACTCAGGCTAGAACTAAGCACTCCACCTAATGGACCTTCTTACTCAGCCTCAATATTTGCTTTCCGATACATTGGATTTATAGAGTGTTTGCCTGAATTAAAATGAGAAATTTTAGAGCAAACCAAGGCTTCTCAGCTGCTAAGCTCCACCATGTACTTTAAATAAGGAGAAGGGGGGAGTGTGTGTGGAGGGCTGCCCGATGCATCCACCCAGCCCTGAATTACCATTTTGTTCCAGGCTGCTCACCTTCCAACCCAGCTGGTGCCACCCCTGCCCTGCTTACCTCCCCCAGCTAAGTTAACAAAGCAGTTACCGCTCGTCTGCAGAGCGCTTCTAATCGACTCCCATGAAATAATATTTGCTTTCCATGCCTACTTTGAGTCCCACTCACTTTGTTAAATGATTGCCTCTGGCTGCCTCCGCTGGCTAATCTAATAGTTTCTAGTTTGTACAAGCGAAGCGTTTTCAACCACCTATATAAATAACTTAAGCAGGAGAGGGCACTCAAGCAGCCCCAGCACAGGGCTATAGGACATGACAGGTCCCCAAATGACACTTTGACCAAGCTCCTGGAGGATCACCTCCCACAGAGTGGAGCATTTGCTATATTGAACCAGATTGAAATGACACTCTGTCTTCCAATGGTGAGACTGATGGTGTGTGTGTGTATGTGTATGTGTGGGTGTGGGTGTGGGTGGTGGGTGGTGGGGTGGAGGTGGGCTCTGTGTTGGGGGGAAACCATCTCAGTGCCTCTGTCCTCCTTGCATCTCCATGCTATCTATGTCCATAGTAGCAAAGGGAACTTGTAGAAAGCAGGGATAAAGGAGCTAAATCAAGGTACATTTTTTTAACGAAAAAGTTAAACCAATCAACTTTAACGTTTTAATTATTAGATACCTATAACATTAAAACTTTCTATATAAGCTCCTTTCAGGACACAGCTAATATGCTAAGTATGTTTTTATTGTTCAACTATTGTATAGAACATTTTTTTTCCTCCCTGAAACCTGAAGCTTTAATAGTAAGTAACTTGAAACAACGACTACTTATTTCCCTTGACATGGTCCTTTGGTCAGCACCATTCTACTTCCTTTCTATGATCCTATTTTGATAACACTGGGCACCCTATAGAAAAAAGGAACCCTGGAGTCACTCTTTGCAGAGCTACTGTATTTTATTTAGTGCAATGTCCTTCTGTTCCATCCGTACATAATCACTCTGGCAGGCTTTCTTCCTTTTCACTTGTATTCTCTCTTCCTTCTTTCCTCAGATCAAATAATAGCCCATGGTACCTAGTCATCCACTGGGAGATAGATGCTCGGATGCTTGCATCCTTTATCTATTAAGTATGCTGCAGGGATAAACACGAATATGCTTATGTTTCTTCGAGCCCCCTGCTGTGCTTTGAGTATAAATCTCTGCTCCCACTTTGTCCCTAGCTGGTAATACTGTTTTGAGAGGTTGCAGAAACTGGAACATCATGCTTAGGTAGAGAACGTAAGCAAAGCCAGTGGAGGCTCTGGGAGATGGGGGTTTCATCACAAGCCTGCCTATGATTCTGATCCTTGATTCCTGATTCATCAGAATGTGGGGAACAATCATCTTCCACTCCCATGGACACTGCTATGCCATCTCTGCCATGACAGACTGAAACTGTGAGCCAAAAGAAACCTTTCTTCTCCTTAAGTAGTTGTTGCCAGGCATTCTGTGACAGTCATGATTTCAGTTGTTTCAGAGATTTACTTGAAAGTGGAATTTCTGGCCAGGCAGTGGTGGTACATGCCTTTAATCACAGCATTTGGGAGGCAGAGGAAGGCGGATCTCTGTGAATTTGAGGCCAGCTTGGTCTACAGAGCGAGTTCTAGAACTGGATCCATAGCTACTGAAAAACACTGTCTTGAAACCCCCCCCTTAAAAAAGTAGAATTTCTGGATCATGTGGCAATTGTCCCCCCAGGAGCCACTGTACTGTTTCCATGGCACCGGCATCATTTCACCAATAACACACCAATTCCTTCAAAATCTTGGAAACACTCTTTTTGTTTTCACTTTTTTTGATAATACTTTTCCTAATAGACATATCTTTTTCTTATTTGATAGTTTATTTGGGGGATACAATAAAACAAAATCAAAGGTTAGGATGGGAATAGGGTTCTGGTGAAAGAGAGGGAAAATTTCCACCTTTGGGTCAAGTCAGGTTCTAAAATGAATTGGCCAACTTTCGATTGCAGCAGACCATTGGGTAAGCTATCATCTGGCTGTGGGCCCTACAACTGAAAGAACTGGACACACACCAGAAGCTGTCTCCAATTGATAGCCACTTGCAAAGGAAAACTTAGTTTTCTTCAATGGAATCTCAGTGGAGAAACAAACCACTCTTAAGGGCAAGACCCATGCCCAGCAGGAGATGGCTAGCACAAAAAAAACCTCCATATCTTTGGAGGTCTCTTGTCTCATGATGTTAAGTCAGGGCATGTTTGTTTGGTTGGTTTGTTTGGTTGGTTACTTGTTTTATTTTGTTTATTTGTTGCTGCTATTTTTGTTTGTTTTTATTTTCTACCTTATAGGTCCTTTGCATATATATTATGGCTTCTGGCTTTGTTTTTTAATCAGATTCCAAAGTAGGCAATCTTATGTGTCTAAGCATCTATATATACATTGTGCTTTATCTTTGGTTCTTTTTCTTATTTGGGTTTTTTTTAATCTTCCAATTGGTTTGTTTTTTGTTTATCTTATTTTATTTTATTACCATTCCTTAGATGTTTGTTTGTCAGGAGGAGGTGGATCTGGATGGGAGAGGAGGGGAGGGGAAGAACTGAGGATTAGGGGGAGGGTAAACTGTACAAAACCTATTGTATGGGAAAAATCCATTTTCAATTTAAAAAAAAGGAACATAGATCCTGTGTTGTTTTTTGCACTCTCTGTGGGAACTTTTACAGGCTCAGAGCAAATACTGCTACATGGACTGGATGTGACCCTGGAAGCCTCAAGATTTAACAAATGATCCTTTACAGGAAAAATTTACCCTTTGTGTCTAAGGTCACGTCAAAGGTGCCTTTATAGGAACACCAGTTTCCTACTACCGGACAACCTGGACTCGATGTAAGGAAGATGGAGCCCTCAAATTCACTCTACATAAGCAGTGTGCAGTAAATGAGGAACATCACTCACCCTGTTGAGGATGAGAGGACGCAGACTCTGAGATCTTGGAAAGTTTAAGTGAGAGACTTGGTCTTGGGTTGGGGATACGGGAAAGTAGAGCTGGAGCTGAGACTGGGCTGGGCAAAATCTCAAAAGTGTCCTTTCCAGGGGTGCTGGTAGAGTGCTTAGGCACTGGGTCTCTGTGTGGAACTGGGGAGCAGTGTAGACCTCAGCAGGAGTGACTGCACAAGCTGGGGAGACAGCACAGAAGCACAGAGTCAGACTGCTGGGGGCAAAGGCTTGAGCAAGGTAAATTCAGCACCAGCCCTTCAGGTGAACACTTGGAAGCTCTTATGATCCATATGTGCACCTATTTCCATCCTCATCATCCTGCTTTGTAACAAGTAAAAAGTAGTTTGAACCACTATAGATGAACGGACAAGAGACCCAAAGTCCCCTCCAGTGGTTGGGTGGTAAAAAGGTCTTGACTTTTCCCAGTGGTTTAGACCCTCAGTTCTTGCTTCTACTGAATTAGTTTTTATTGTCATTCTTCTATCTTAAATGCTTAATCGAGTTTTTCATACAGCAATACTTCTTGTAGTACCACCCCCCGTTAATTTGGCCACTCCCCAATAATAGCATGAGTCCAACCTAAGGACGTGACAGAGGTTAAAGGTAATAATATCACTATTAATATTATTAACAGTAACAGTAAGTGCTAGGATCTGAGGATTTCACCTTCTCAACAAACCTGATGCTTATTGTACTTATTTGAGCTGCACTGAAAATTGGAACTCAGTCCTGTTTTCAAGGGGAAGTTTGCATGTCACGCCTGGTAGGTTTCCAGACTTTTCTCTTCCCTTACACTCCCCTTGACCTGCTGCTTGGCCTCCAAAATTCCCAAGTTCAATTAGCTTCACGTCAAAGACGTATTAACTGATTTTTCTATCACGGCCTTTACAACATCTTGACTGAGATTTTACCTTCCACTTCTAGCCCTGGACCTGCCAAGTTATCTATGCTTAATCTCCCAAAGCCTCCTCCAAAGGAAGACTCGGGGTCATCTGGGTGATGATAAGCATTTCTCTCCACTTCTTAAATAAATAATGAAAAGGGGGCTTTAGGAAGGAATATTTTCCAGGGTGTGTAAAGTGCATTCGAGGCTGGAGGGGGGATTCCATGAGTTGCAGGCTTCTCAATAAAAAGTAAGCACTCTACTTCTAACGAATGGAGAGAAATTGAGTAAGATAAGCCCAAGCCAATAGATATTGACCGCTTCCACTGGGTCCCAGGTAGGGCTGTGCGTTGCCTGATTATCTTCTTCAAGGAAGCCCAGTGAGGTTGATATTGCTATTCAAATACTATAGCTGAATAACATTGAGGGTCCCGGGATTAAGCAAGGCTCCTCCAAGTTACACATTTAGTTAGTAACAGTTCAGGGATTTAAGCCCTTCCCCCTTTTCTGTATCACGCTGCTCAGGCTAGGTATGCAAGAAATAAAAGCTTGCCTAAAGGCTTAAAACGTGAGTCTGAATTTGGTGTGCCTCTCACTTGTGACCTTTCGGTTGCAAATGCCAAGATGGCCTGTACTCTCTGTGACTCATGGTTCTGGGCACCCCCACTCCACAGGAGTGTGTACATCAACTCTCCAATAAGACTTAATAACAATAATTTGTAATATCTTTCTTTCTCTAATTTCCTCTCTGAAAATCAATAAATGGTTAGTGATGCTATTAATAGAGGGAAAGCAGATATTTCTCTCTATTATAAGAATTGATATTTGTAGCTCTTATGAGAGAGGGGAGGGGTGGTTGTAATAAGCAGCAAGCTTATTAAATGCTTACCTGGGTTTTCAGCAGAGAAAAGCATAGCGAAATCAAAGCTCTCATTGGGGGTTTCAAAGCCCTGAATTCAAGTTCCTGTGTCCAGTATATCTTTCCACACCCAAGGGCTGTTGTGATGATTGGAGCTGCTGAGCAGCTAATAGCATATGGCACAATGCCTCCTGGTGATGGGGGATGATGTTATGGTAGAGCAAGTCAAAGAGAAGAGGCATCTCATCTTTGACATTGCCCTACTGAAGTTCCCAGCATGCCTTGCTCCTTCTACACTCTCATTCTATGCCTTCCAGTATAAGTTTGACCCCTCAGTAGCCAAAAGCCAGTTTTGGGCCCATATCCTCCCCAGTTTGTTTTGCTTACACTTAACTCACTATGAGGTCTTAGGACAAGAAGTTAATATCATATGATAATTATCTTTCTGTGTCTGGGTTACTTCACTCAAAATAATGTTTTCTAGTTCTATCCATTTTCCTGCAAAATTCAAGAAGTCATTATTTTTTCTGCTGTGTAGTACTCCATTATGTAAATGTACCACATTTTC
>LOEQ01003014.1:553007-564158 GCA_001685075.1 Bramus lutescens | reverse complement strand
GAGAGAGAGAGAGAGAGAGAGAGAGAGAGAGAGAGAGAAAGGGAAGGAGGGAGGGAGGGATTGAGACAGAGACAGAAACGAGACACAGAAAAAGAGAGAGACAGAGAGACAGGAATAATTAAAGAAGCCACAATATTGAGATGGAGTCAGGAGGTATGAAAGAAGTTGGAGAAACAATGTACATGAAAATGTACTTTGTGTGATTCTGAAATTTAAAAATAATTTTTAAAAAGTTCTTTTGATTGTTATTTCCAGGCCTTAAGAAAAGCTCAAGACCTCCCTGATCCCAGTCTCTGTCTACTTCTTGAGAGAAGGAGGGGAAGTCTCTAAATGAGGCACAATTAGATGCTTGGAGCTGGGCTTCTGGCAGACAACACAGAGGGATTAGAAAAAGTTCAGAAACCCAGCAAATGGTCACCAGCCTTTCATCTTGGTCTTTCTGGACTCAACTCTTAATCCTTCTTTTGGAATCTTTTGCCTTCTTGCCTTTTTGACTTCAAGATGTGATAAATATCATCTTGTTTCTTTCAATCACTACATTAAGGAGATTCTAGACAACCTTTCATCTGAGAATTGCATAATTAAAAGTTAGAAGTTAATTAGTACCTGTGTTTATAAAAGCATATAAATACATCATTTCTTTTTAAAAACTAAATTTACACTAATATAACCAGTCAAATAAATAGCATATATAAAGCATGAGATGAAAAAAGTATCCAATATCTAGAGTTGAGTAGTGGATGTAGCATAAGATGCAGACTAACCTCTATGTATGCAATCTGTGTGTTCATAAATGATCTATTGGATCATAAGGATCCCTATTTGCTGATGTGACTAGGCACCTGATAGACCAGAAATATGTGTAAAAATGATAATATTATAAGTACAGGATAGTGACCAGAGTGCATTTTTTCTTTACTTTTAATTCTATGTGTTTTTGCAGTGCTGGGGATTGAACCTAGATCCTCATGTGTGCTAGGAAAGTGCTCTACTACTGAAATTTAACCCTAGGCCTTACTATATATTCTTTTATATTTATTTTATGTTTACTTAGTAGTTTTAAATTCAAGGAGTTTGAATGGGACCTTGGGGTAAAGCTTCTAAGATATGACTATATAATATTCTATACTAACACACTCTCATATCTCCTAAATATGTTTATCTCATCTCATGATGAGAAGAAACCAAGCAGTCCTTTAGTGGTTATAATGATAAAAATAAAATTTGATCACAATAAATATATTTAATTATAGCACTGAAACAGTGCAAATCAAAAGAAAAATATATAGGCAAATATTTAAGGATCAATCATTTTTATTTTAACCAAGTCAGATTTTTTTAGAACAATTTTTAGAACAAAAATTGGAGAGCTCATTTCAAAGAGGATAGAGCCAATTCCTGCTTGGAGTTTCAGTTTAGTTTAATGATCAACAGTGTCCCATTACAAGTGGCACTCAGGGGTCTTTGTGTTTTGAAATGTGCTCTTCTCAAACATCTTTTTAATCCTTAGATCTTTTTTTATTTCCTCGTGCTTTGAGTCTCTATGTTTTCAGCTCCATTGATCTGATTGCTTTGAATACTGCCTCTGGACATGGAAGGCTCCCGAGGAAGCACTGAGTCTAGAAGCCAGACAGAGGGAAGAATGCAAAGACAGTGACAGTCAAGGCCAGGGCTGTGAACTTGACCTTTCCCTAAGACTGGATCTAGGCTCAGGCTTTCTCAGGGAATAGTCACTGCAGGAGACCCGAATCCCTTTCCACCAGTGACGCTCAAGTTTTAGGAGGGAATGAAAATGTGAAGAATACTTAGTATGCCAGTAAATGGCAAATGTCATTCTCTTTCTTACATGTGTGATGCAGTAGTAGCTCTTCAAAGTCATGTATTGGAAAGATCATATCACAAAAAAAGGACAACATGGTTACCCACTATAAAGTAAAAACTTATTACTAAAAACACCACATGCTTTGGCCACAGGACATTGGCAAACCACGTTGATATTTTCTTCCCTGCTGGCTATCTCACATAGAACAGGAAGATGCTATATAGATTGGTGGGGAGGTAATTAGTCAACAACAGTCTTACCTAGTTATGAACTTTGTGAGCTGCAGTAATTATTGGAATGGCAAGATGTGCCCTTGGGATCAATGGGAGTAACATAATGACAGTTATAGGAGTAACCAATCACTTTCTGTTTCAATTTAAGGCTTGATCCATAGGAGAAAACATATGTCTAATCCTGTAAATCTGGTCCAGAATCCATTGCTAAGAGCTCACAGGCCACAGGGTTGAAGCCATTATTATGTTGTTAAACGGACATAGTATCAAACAGCCCTCTTACTTTGCATCTCTGCACTCACAGATTAGTGCACTTCACAGATAACATCTGGGAAGTTTTTTTTCCCCATGTATTGGACAATGACTAATGCTAAAACATGGCCTGTCATAGTTCAGATAACAGCTGTCTGTGGAGCGCATCTCTGAAGATGGAGCATCTATATCACACTCCCTAACCTTAAGGCTCAGGAAGCATTGCTGAAGAAAGGGTGGAAAGATGGGAAGAGCCAGAGGTCAGGGAGAAGGATACAGCATCTTCTAGAGATGTCAGTCCCACTGTACTATCGAACTCACAGTAGCTGTAGCTGCCTGCACACAACCTGCACAAGATCAGGCCAGTTAGCATTCTATTATGAGGTGGAGGAGAGGTCATGACCTCCAAACCCTAATTGAGGAGTTATTGGCAGCTTAAGGTGTCTGGTACTCAGTTTTTTTGTTTGTTTGTTTTTGTTTTTGCTTTTTTAAGGGATTGACCCCTGGTAGCTTGACAGTGATCCAGTGTGTGATCCCATACCCAGGAGTTTCTGGACAGGACAATTTGGATTCGGTGGATTATTTGAAAGAAAGGAAGAAAGAACAAAAGAAAGAAAGAAGGAAGGAAGGGAGAGAAAGAGAGAGGGAAAGGGAAAAGAATGAGAAAAAAGTTGAGATGAAATCGTGGCATGCAGGGTTTATCTAAGAGGATTTAGGAGGAGGTCAATATGCACAAAATACATTGCATGCATGTATAAAATTCTCAGAGAATTAATAAACACATTATTTTGTGGTAATTATTGCTATGATAATAATTTAATGCCCGATAAGTGTTTCCAGCATCACAAACAATGTGACCACAAACTCTAGTTGATTGTTCTCTTTTGAAATCCATACCAAAGTTGATAGAATAACAAAACAATATACATTTGAGATAGATGTGTGGAATCCACACACTATCCAGTGCACACAGAACATTGCATGTAGTAGAGTAAATGGAACAGATTTAGTAAATATTTGTTGACAGGTTGAATAAATGATTAAGTCCAGGCATCTAATTGATATTCTGAATTGTCTCTGGATTATCACTGATAAGCAGTTGTAAGAACTACATTTTGTATCTCCAATCTAGGGGAACTTAAAACTCTCTCAATTGCATGCACAACAAACTTAGCAAATAAGTAAGTCTCTGCCTCCATGACACACTGCATGTGTATGTCAGGCAACTTGAGCAGGGCCCCAGAATCCATAGCTCCAGCTAGGTTATCAACAAACCAGAGCATCATTCAAACTTGGAATATGAGAGGGATCAGCCTTGTAGAGAGTCATTGCTCCTTTTTACTTCTTTTTCTATTTTCCTTAAGGGCCAGAGAGAATAATCTGCTTATTTTGCTTCATGAGGTTGCTTCAGAGATCTGTAGACCGTGCTTGATAATTCAAATCTATCCTCACTGGGATATAGTCATTTGCAACTGCCACACACAGATCCTGGAAACGAGAGCAAGAAATAGGGGACTTCTTCACAATTTC
This sequence comes from Bramus lutescens, assembly GCA_001685075.1. Lineage (NCBI taxonomy): Eukaryota > Metazoa > Chordata > Mammalia > Rodentia > Cricetidae > Bramus > Bramus lutescens. Next base: position 560,321 of record LOEQ01003014.1, on the reverse strand, counting down.
TCCATGAAGAGGGAAGAGAGGGGACTTGTGGTCTCTGAGCTATTATTAAAATAAATACCATTGGCTAGGAAACCAGAAAAGTTTAGGGACCACCCAGACGAATGACAGTTTCCCAGCTCCACTGCATCACTACTAATTAGATGCTCTAACACTTTCTGGGCCATTTCATAAAAATGTTTCAGGACCAAGTGATGGAGTGTCCAAACAAGCTTGTCTCCAGATGTTCCTTCTGGCTGCTTCTGGGGAAATGCCTCCAACCAAATCCAAACTGCAAATAAAAATGGTTTCTCTCTCTCTCTCTCTCTCTCTGTCTCTCCCTTTCTTTTTCTCTCTCTTTCTCTCTGTTTGTCTCTCTCTTCTTCTCCCCCTTCTCTCTTCCTCCCACCTACCCCCCCTTCTTTCTATCTTCCTCTCTTTCTCTTTAATGAGAATACAGTGAGATTTTGCTAAACCAATATGAAGTATTTTGAAATAGCTTTTGTATTAAATAGCACAACCAAATAGGCAAAATATTCTAAAGATTTGTTTCAGAATCCATCAAAAATTTGTTGGGAAATGTGACACAAAATCATGAGTTTGAAGTTTTCAGAACTGTGGGACAGGAAGAGAGGCTTAGATTTCTAAAAGATGAGCCCTTCTGTATCTGTAGGATCACAGTTATGGGAAGAGTTCACATTTGCACCATTCCCCTAAGGGACAAAACAGCTTTTTATGAAACTACTAAATTAAAAGTAAAAGGCACCCAACCTGTGGGCTATGTCAAGCCATTCATTCTTTCCTGAATTCTACGCGTTCCTGCCTAAGACAGACATGGTCCAGTGCTTTTGTGGTTACATCAGCCTCTTGTGAATCATTCAAGGAGCTAGACAGCCATGGCTTGCAGCCACTCCCCATCGTTTTCCAAAGCCCTTGTCCCTGCAAACATGCTCTGTTCATTTCCTATTTGTGATGTGACAAATTAGTACTAACTATGTCCTAAAACAATTCAAATTTATTTTATTACTGGCCTGGAGGTTCAGAGTCTAAGTGGATCTTGAAGGATTATATTCCTTCTGGAGATATCAGGGCAGATTCCAATTCCTTGCCTTTTCCAACTTCAAGAAGCCTTCTACATGACCTGGCTTGTGGGCTCTTGCTTCATCTTTAAGGTCAACAGCATGACATATACAGATGCCATTACACAACTGACTGCTTTCATTTTTTAATGGCTATGAAGCATTTCATCTTTATTTACTTTTTGTGTGCTACTTTTAAGCTTATTTATTTATTACTCTCTCTGTCTCTCTCTCTTTCTGTGTGTGTGTGTGTGTGTGTGTGTGTGTATGTGTGTGTGTGTGTGTATTGACAGATGGGTGGGTGTGGTATGTATGTTTGTATGGGGCAGCACATATGTCCCACAGTGTTAAAGTATAGGACAAAGGACAACCCAAAGTGTTAATCTCTACTTTCCACTTTGAGACAGAGTCTCTTATTGCCAGTGTGTACACCAAGCTATCTGGAAGCTTCCGGGTCTCCTCCTACCTCCACCTTCCATCTCATCATCTGAGCCCCAGGATTAGAGATGCATGCTACTGCATCCAGCTTCACAGGGATCCTGGGGATTCAAACTCAGGTTATCAAACTTACACAGGAAGTGCTTTTCTCACTGAGAAATAGCCTTAGCCCCTGTCTGTTTTTAATTAGCATGTGTTATTTGTACAAAATAATTGGACTCGTGGTGATATTTTTACACAGGTATGTAAAGTATTTCAATTTCCGTCTTCAATGGACAATGAGCCACTAGAGTACGCAGGACCCACTATGGTAACTCAGAGTGACTTTTCATCTTGCGGTCCTTGATTTCATCGCCTCTGCTAAATTTCTTTGCCGTATAAAGTAATGTCTCCTGGTTTTGAAGATTAGGACATGTGTATCATTGAGGATCCGCTGTTCTCTTCCCAGAGATGCCAAGATGAAGTCATGAGGCAGATCTAAGTCTTCTAAGGAAGTTAGGAGGACAGCAGGAAGAAACACATGGCAAGGAGAGGTAGCTCTGAGTTGCTAGCCCCACTTCTTTGTCCTCGTGGACTCCAAGCGTAAGGGTCAGAGGAGCAGTCAAGTTTGCCTGGTGCTTTTCAGACTTCATACGGCTATCCCAAGGAGTTCAAAATGTAGACTGTCTATGGCACTGTGCCACTGGCTTCACCACAAGTATCAGGTGGCATGTTTATCAGCAAGGCTTTATGACCCAGATAGGGCTGTGCACAAATATGAGCTTGCAGTTGGTGAATTCTCCAAAGTCAAGGTTGGACTCTTCTATGTTATTCTTCAAAGGTGAAGTTCGCTTCAGAAAAAACAGCTTTTCTCTTTAGCACGAATTAAGTAAAATCACTGTCCTTTTGGCTGAAAAGAATGCTGTTTTCAGAGAGGAAGTAGCTTTCACCTGTGCATACTATATTACATGTCACTACCTAAAAGGGGATTTTTTTTTAGAGGAAGAACTCCCAAAAAGTAAAACGCAAAACATTTCTGTATGGAAAACTTTTCAATAAGAAGTTAGTCTGGGGTGAGGGTGAAGAATTAATAAATGGTATCCTATTCTCTGTGTCTTGTATTCCTGAGCCAAAACTGTATTTAGTTTTAAAAGAAAATGACTTGGCATTTCCACAAAATTTGGAAGAGAGGGAAAACATCTCATAGAAATGCTGCAAGAATAACTCATGCTTTAAGACTCCTGGGCAGCGAGAGCAGCCCTCTCCATCCACCCCAAATTAGGCTAAAAGGTTTTCTTTGAAATAAAATAGACCTTTGAAATTCTGAGTTATTAGAGTAACTCACATTGCATAGTCAGGGTCCGGAGCAAGGCCAAGAGGAGTTCCAAGCCTTTTCCAATTCATTGTTCTGTCATCTAAGATGGTCTCCTACATGTTTCTGGGAAGAGGTTTGATAGACAGCATTTTTATAAAGACTCACTTTGATCTCAAAGCTTTGCATTTGGTTTCAATGCCAGATTCTGAGGTGAAGGTCTGAGAGCGACATCTCACGTCTGAAAGTTATTGCTGATTTTACAAAGAAGCCAATAATTCACTGATTTCAATAATACGCTTAATTACTGCTTGGCCTGATTGCAACATTTACTTTAAGTATTCAGTTTAGCCAAGGGCCAAGACCAAATCACAGAGATAAAGAAAGAGCTATGTTTGTGGTGAACCAGTTTAGTTCAGAATAAACTTAGGAAGACATTAGAAAAATGAAATGAAAGCTGTAGGGATTATCCATGATGGGAAGAATAGGGAAGAAATGGAACCTGGAAAATAATATTTCCCCCACCGTGTATGTGATCCTACATCCATACTTTTATATAGATAAGGAAACTCCTGACAAATGGAGAAAGTAGGAGCCATGGAGTGTTTCTTAAGATACGTTATAAGAAAATGGTTGGTAGGAGTGACCCCCATTCCTTTCATACACAACAAATGTTCTTGCTTGCATTATTAATAATTGAGCTATGAGGGTACAATTTGTGAGGGTACACACTGAGCTTTTCCAGCTTTTTCTCATCACAAAGTACCCTACTTGAAAAGTAAACATCTCCAGGCTGAACACAAAGACACCGCTGCATAGACAGTATGCCTTTACATGGGCTTGACAGACAACTCAGAGTTAAGTTGCAAAAACTCCAGAATCCCATGTTGCCTTTGTGCCTACACCCATGCTATCTCCAACTTTCTGATACTCCAGCTCTAGGAACTGAATTGATAGACTCAAATTACCTAAACAGTGATATTCAGCATAGCTAACTTGAAGGACATCAACTAAGAGACCAGCGCAGTTCGGAGCTGGGGTCTGTTTTATGTATGCCAGAAAATGCAGAGATCTTTCTTCAGAGAGAGTTGACTCACTGGAGCTAGAAAAGGCCTCTCTCATATCTGCTACAAAGAGCTCACTTCTATTCCTTATCATAGAGTCAGGAATCTGTAATTTCTAGTAGTTAGGCTATGATTCACAAACAAATAATAGTTTAATCAATAACATTTTATATAAATCTAGAGAGAGAGAAACAGAGACACACAAAGAGGTGGGTAGGAAGTTATAGAGTTTAGTCTAAAGGTGCTACCCCCAAAATATCAGAATGGGTGGCTAAAAACAGAAATGTGCAGGTTTTTGATGACACTCAGCCACTTGAGTGCTTGCTGCACGAACATGAGCACCTGCATTTGGATCCCTAGCATCCAAGTAAATAGATAAGGTCAGAAAAGGGACCTGTGTCTAGATATAATCCCAGAACCGAGGAGACAGGGATGGAAGGATCCCTGGGGCTTGTCGTTTAGCCCATCTAGCTGAGCTCAAGACTTTGTCTCTAAAAATGTAGGAAAGCAATTGAGGAAGACATCTGACATTAATCTCTGACCTTCATGCTAAACTGCACAGATGCACATACATATCTGCATACCCACATAATCACATGCCCACATGTGCACACACAAAAAAATAAGAAGAGCAATTTCTCTTTTCATATATCTGGATATCAGAAGTCTAAGATCAAGGTTTCAGGTATATTCTTCTCTTGTTCAAAAACTACCAAACTTGTTATGAGAGTCCCACTCTCCTGACTTTAACTAAACTTTAACAGCCTTCTAAAACACCCTAATGCCAATAACAGTCATTTAAATCTAAACGATCATCATGAATTTATGTATTTAGGGGAAAAAACCAATTCAGTTCATAGTAGACAAATCACATATAGAAATGGTGATACATAGAGACAGACAGACAGACAGGTAATTTTTATATATTGGATAATACAGACGTCCTCCTATAAAAGTTGTTCGTTATTTGAGTGTTTTTCACGAATAGTTATGGATGGTATGACTAATAACTCCCATTTCTTGGAATCATTTTACAGATTAAATAACAAAGCATATTTAAATTATTTTGCTTTCCAACAGAAGGTACTCTGATGAAGTGTCACCTCTTCTGGTAAGTTGTGCTTGGCTTCTGCCCCACTCCTTGCCCGAGCCAAGGTGGACAAGGCAGTGTGCTGATCCCCTCCTTGCGCACACACTCTGGAGTGTCCATTAAAGCATTAGAGGTAAGCTTCGAAAACAGGAACCTCCAGAGCAACAGTAGTCTCTGCAGCCTCGAACATACAGCCAAGGTTGAATGAATAAATTCAGAATGCCTACCTAGTGCAGTACCTAGAATATGACATTCATGTTATTTTATTTCCATAAAGCATAAAATTTCAGGGAGCATTAACTAATGAAAAGGCTGTTTCGGTTGTTTTCAGTTATAGGAGACTTTCAAATGATTATAACAGTGGGTATTAGACATCTTGTGTTTCACTTTCATAATGGCTTGTTATTTTTGAAATTCACAGCTTGGATAATAAAATAAATGAGAGGTTCAGCTCCAGAACTTATACACTCCACTGCAGCTTTGCCTAACACAAAAGCCATTTCAAACAGTTCTCATTTTCAAGAGGTTTTATTTTCATTTTTGTTTTTGCTTTTAGGAAAGGAAAATAAGGAAAATGCAAAGTTATTTTCCTCTGTTGCTGTTGAATTATAACTAGTTTTGAAGAAAATTTAAACGTTAATTTAAAAAATCCAGGTTGGAATATTTGGCTCACAAAACAATCCCTGCTGTCTAGTATGGGTGGTTTCCAGGTAAGAACCCCTGACTATATTTGAATCAGGAATCAAAACTCTGGAATAGTCTCACTGAAGAGTTAGCTCTCGGCTTCTCTCCTTATAACAACATATTTCCTGAAAAGTTGTTCTCTCCTTTCTATTGATTTTTCTGTTTCCCCATAAAGGATATCTGACTGCATCAAATGACTCCTACAGGATGACTTCCTACAGCTTTCTGAAAGCCCCATGAAGAAACCCTTAACTGACATGAACTGGACAGAAGAAGTTCCTGACGGGCGCAGAATGTAGTCCGTGCCACGTTGTCTATCATTTGCAAATCTAGGATTCAAGGCTGACAGAACAGGCAAAGCCATTCAGCACTGAGGACACGGACACACACACACACGCACACACACGCACACACACACACACCCCTACTAAGGTCACGGTGGAATTCTCCAGCTTCAAGTGCAGAAGGCAGCGGTTCCTGATCTTGGTTTTAGATTGCGGTCACGGAAACCCTGAAGGTTCCTATTTAATGGACCTAGCAGCCTGGACATCAGGCTTTTAAAAGCTCCTTGGATGTTCTGTAGCATTTCCTGGGAACAGCAATCTAGATGTTCATGGGTGTGGTTCTAACCTCCAGATACAATCTGAGTATGGAGCACTATACAAACCTCCCACGAAGTTTTTAAGCTTTAGGCTTCATGGGATCATGTAGAAACGTTGCTGGCTCCACCCATAGTTACTGATCCTATGAGCCCAGGTAGGGCCTAAAAGTTTGCACATCTACCAAGGTCCCCTGTGTTGTGACCCATCCTAGGGCTCATTTTGAAGAAGACTACCATTGGCAATGTGATTTATTTGGTCTAAAAACCTTCATATTTCTGGACTGAACATATCTGGACACACATTAGTGATCACTTTTAGATATTATCAGTCACTTATTCCTGGTATTGTAATGGAAACTCACCACGACTCTGGTTTGAGTAGTTTCTTATTATCCCTCCCACAAAACTAGCATGTTTAGTAAACAAGAGAAAGCAGAACACAGCACAAACTTGCTTTGGACACTTGACTGGGTCACTTAATAGCAAAGAACCATGGGTACATTATTAGCCCAATTCCCCCAGGGTTTTCCATTAGCCCCGAAAGTCCCATGTCCTCAGAAACTCTTCAGTCAAGGGGAAATCAGGAAGGCCAGTTTATATTCTATAAATTATAGAATTTATGCATTCTATATATTTATAGGAAGGGAGCTTACATTCTACAAGGCAGTGGCAAAGACAAAGCTAGCCTTGAAGTGTCCCTTCCATTACTTGAAACAATCTTACGTAGGAGAGTTGCTACATGGATAAATGATTGGTGCGCTTCACATTTGAGACAGGGACTGGTTACCCCAGGTTGGCTAATGTGGCTGAGATGACTTCAAACTACTCACTGACACTCCAGCCTCCACCTCAAGTCCTGGGATAATAGGCATGCCATACTGCCATACCCAGCTATGGAATGCTGGGATGGCAACGAGGGCTTTATGAATACTAGGCAAGGATTGTGCCCACATGAGCTACCTCCCTAGCCTGTCCCTGTGCCATCTTTAACAATGGATAGTCGAAGGAAAGGAAACTCTGAGTTTAATTGCCAGTAACTATTTCGAGTGAAGGTAATGTAAGGATGTTGGCTTCTAACAGCTCTAAAAAAA
>LOEQ01003014.1:541157-552992 GCA_001685075.1 Bramus lutescens | reverse complement strand
AAAGAAGAAGTCTCAAATGTGACTGCAAATTGAGTCACCAAGGGAGATTTTGTAAAGCACTCTTCACTCTCAAACCATAACTCAAGAGATGAAATCAGACTATCAGATGTTAGAACATAGGCATAGGCGCCAATGTTTCTATGAGTTTCTTAGATGATTTCAAGAGGAGACAAAAGTCAAATAGTAAAAAAGTCCCGTATGATGTTGTCTGAAGTGTCTTCCCTAGACTAGAGCCTCTTTGTGACTTGGGAATTTCCTAGACATAAAAGTTTTGACTTCCCTCATCTCCACTACATCTTAATGTAGTTAAGCATTTACATTGGATGCCAGAAATTGGTATTTATTAGCTCGATGCTGCATGCCACATACCTAGTGTTGATACACCAATCTCTAGTCCTCATAGTGATTGCTTAGGGGGCTAGAGAGATGGCTCAGTGGTTAAGAGCATTGCCTGCTCTTCCATAGGTCCTAAGTTTAATTCCCGGCAACCACATGGTGGCTCACAACCATCTGTAATGGGGTCTGGTGCCCTCTTCTGGCCTGCAGACATGCACACAGACAGAATATTGTATACATGATAAATAAATAAATATAAATAAATAAATCATAGTGATTGCTTATAGCATTTATTACTAAGAAATTCTGCATCTTTCTAATAGACCAGTAGAATTTGGCATTGGTGATATAGCACAGTGCTAGAGTTCTTGCCTAGCACATACAAGACCTTGGATCTGATATTTTATAATAAAAAAATAAATGGATAGACAAATAAATAATATCTGATGTCTAGTTTTAGATGTGAGTTTTGTGAAGTCTTTCCAAGACCTGAATGTCAATGCTACTTTAATTCAGTAAGATTATCTTGTCAAGATTTTAATTACTTGTGTCTCAAAACTTTTGAAAGTTGCTGTTAAACCATATGGCTCTACCACTGTCTATGGAAGTAGATTTTTAATGGTCTTTAACCATTATTTACAAAATTGTTTGGGGATATTTCTATTACTTAGAAAGTCATCTTTTGGAAATATTTTTCCAAAGTATTGGCTTAGAAAAAATAACATTTCCTTTAAGGCACATAAGCTTTTGATATGTGACCTGTTTTGTTCAAACTCTAGAACTGAATGCTTGCATACAAATTTAAGCTCTTTTTAGGTAGTATTTAAATACTTAGCTATATGTATTTTACTTAAAAAATAGCTATGGCTGATGTCCATAAATTTTACTAAATTATATTACTATGTTATTTGTGCTATTTTGGAAATATTTTAATAGGTATAGGATTGTTTTAAATTTTTGAACAGCAAAAACTAAGGCCTTTTTAAAAATGAAAATATGCAGGGTAGGGGTATAGATATATAGACACATATAAATACATACATTTCACCACACTGTGTCTCACTTATCTGTTATACATTCTACTAAAACAAGGGAGACTAATAAACTAAAAGAGAGGTAAAATAGTCTTCTTAATAAAAAACGTACCCATTATTCATATTGAGGAAACATTGGCTTAATCTTTTAACCAGTATCTTCCTCGCATGCTCAAATTAAACATCCTGTTGTTATTTAAAAAATATTTTATCAAAAAAGCATGAATTATAATCATGGAAAATTTTTAGAAATATGAGGAAAAACCCAGAGATTATAAAATGTTAAAATGCCCACTCATTAATATTGTTATTATTTGAAACAAAGTGTGTACATGTTTTGCAACCAGGCTTTTCCTTTCCAGTTGGAGATTCAAGAAAAATATAGAACACTCAATATGTTTCGAATAGTATACTTGCAAAACTCTTGAGTATTTTCTATTATAGATGTGTACATTTTTAATGCTATAGAGCATAGGAATTGATTTTCATTTTTATTTTTGCTATTTTAATGCTACAGTAAATGCTCTTCTCCGCTCATATTCATGTCTATGATTATTTTCTTAGAAGAAATGTCCAAAGTGAAAAATCACTGGGATAATAAATATAGGAGTTACAGATAGAGTTATCTAGAGAAATATCTTTGTTTTCACTGTGTTTCAATAGCAGAACTGAAGTTTTACATTGACCCTAACTAAAACACTTAAATAAAACCAAATAATTTACTGTGCATATATTTCTCTAAATTGTTTTTCTCTTTTGTTGTTACTGATTTCTGGCTCTGGTTTGACTTTGGTGTTTGTCATCTTACATTTGTTTCCTTCTTTGTGTTCAATGTTTGTTAACTAGATCTTCCACCCTTGTGACTCATAGCAGTGCTAAAGATATTTCAACTCAAACATTTATTCACTTAGATAACATCGAGTCTCTAATCCCTAATTCATAGAAAGAGCACAGCTACACCTCAGCTTGTTCTCAAGGTGGAGTCAGGAACATCCTTCTTCAAAAATCATTTTGAGTCATTATCAGATGTGCAGATTTTTGAGATCTACCATCAACTGCTGAGAACAAGAATCACTCAGGACTGGGGCCCAGAAGTCTGGTGTTTTATAAGTACCCTTGGATAAATTTTGGACAAGAGAGAATTGTTTTCATCACTGATTTCGATTTTTTCCTAGCAGGATAAAGAAGTCATAAGGAGAAATTAAAAATAAATCTCCCTATAACAGTAAAGGGTGTTAGCTGAGGCTTCATTGTACTCTGATTACTTATCTGAATTAAAAGGAGGCAGATATTTGGAGAATGGCTAAATGGAAACTCTGAGCTCTGTTTCTTTAGTGGTTTTTAAAGATACCCTGGATCTTCTTAACGAATCCCCGTGAATGACCTCAGTCCAGAGGAGAATTAGGCAGTTTCAAACCAACCACTTTTCTGACTTTCCCTGAAGACTAAGCAGCTATTAGAGCAGACATTAAACCCTAACCACGACTCTCTGTCCAGATGATTCAACTCCAGTTATAATTAGGGGAAGAAGCGGCCAGAGAGGGAGTGCTGGGCAGGCGTGGGGGTGAGGGTAAGTAAGCTGCTGGGAGGAGGGATGTTCCTAGTCTTTCTCTATTTGGGGGGTGGGGAACAGTCACTGGTTCTCAGTGTCTACTGTGTTTTGATGTCCCTTTTAAACCAACAGGACCTTTAGGTGTCCAGAAACATGTGCGTTAAAACAGGCAAAAGACTCACACGTTCCTTCCGGCAACAAGCATGCTGTTGACCTGTGTCTTCACCCTCAACTGCTTCAGTTTGGTGACCACTGACTCCATTGTCCTGGGCAGAAGTTTCCACCACTGATGGATGTGCATGAGTCAATTATTCTATTTCATTTTGTAAATGCCAGGTCACTAACATCAAGGAAATGGGACACAAGTCATCACTTTGCTAGAGCATCAATTCCTTCATTTGTGGCAGCATGGATAGGGCATTATGTTAAATGAAATGAGCCAGGTACAGAAAACCAAAACCTACATTCTCACTTATATGTAGGAGCTAAACAAATAAATCCATAAGAGTTAAATGTATAATGACTATGACCGGAATTTTGGAAACACATAAGTAGCTTAGTTGGTCAACATGTACTAAAATATCCCTAGATATTATGAATTCTTGAATCCCAAACACAGCACAGTGACAATAGGTCTATAAGATGTGTGGTTGGTTTTCAAAGGAATTAGAAGGATTTTAAAATTTCCCAGCATAAATTATTAATGATGAAAGAGCTGAAAATATCAGTAGCTCTTTCTGATGTCTTTATTACATGTTGTGAATGTTTATCAAATGGCAATACTGTACACCATTACCTATGCCTAATTTTCATATCTCAATTGAAATAAATATGAAATACACATACAAATTTTGTGCATATATATTCTTCTTTATACCGATGTATGAAGCCTATAAAGATTTTGGTTCAAATAAGGCACAAAATTTGATTCTTATATTTGCTAAACATGTTTCCTGATCTTCACACACTATGATGGCTTTGAATAAATTTCTTGTGCCTTTGGGGGGGCTAACATTCGGAGAACCATATGTTCCCCCATAAAAGCATTCCTGGACTCTGACATTGGTAACAAGGCCAGCACCTTCCAAGGACGGTGTCTCTAGGAAAGAGCCACGGTGCCATTGAGAAGTGTGAAAACATAGGCTGCCTGCTGGGGATGGAAGCCTAGGTACAGGGCATGTCTTTGTAAGTGTGTCTTCATATTCTTGTGTAAACTGCTCCCTGACCTATAAACACCCAAATAAACAAATGAGAGATTACCACACACTCAAACAAAGCCAACCCTGCCAGGTCTTTCCTAATCCTTGACAGAATCTCTGCCTGTTCACACTCATTGGTCTCTGAAAACTCCCTCCAATGCTTGCTTCTTGGGATGCAAAAATTAGCTCAATTTTCCTTTCTAAAAGACACTTGAAAACCCATATGAGCAAAGTTTCCTTTGCAGCAGCCCATTGAATTGCAAATGAAACCAACCAACAGTCCATGTCATTCATAAGCTATTCTAACCTCAAATACTTACCCCAGAAATCATGGCTGAACAAATTTGAAATACCCAAACCTGGATTAAGCCTGTAAGCTTCAATTGACTTCAATTCAAGCCCAGCTCCCTTGTTTTATCATGTATAACATTACATCACTGCCTTGCAATGAAACGTATAATCAGAAACCCAGACTCGCCTTTCCTCTGGGGTTTTGGAAGAACAGTTCCTTTTTAGGGGTAAAGCTGTAAGCTGTGACCTTCAACTTTTTATTATAAGTCAAGTATTAAACCAAACATCCATCCTTTTAAAGAGAGGTTGTCATGTAATCAACCTAAGGCTTGGCTTCTCCACCCCCCAAATAACTACTTGGGCAAGGTCACCTTTTGGACAGCTTCTTGCTGAATCCATCCTTCGGTCCTCTCAATTGACCTTGTTGGAAAGTTCAGGCAGAAAGAGACAGACATCACAAGATGGCAATACAAGTACCGAGTTTCCCAGGAACTCTGCAAGGGGCTATCAGAAGTGACCTTGGTAACTCAGGACATACTCGACCTGGAAACAGAAATTAGACACAGAGGACCTTGCCGTCACAGCAGGAGTGAAGTTGGAGGGCACCGAGTGAGAGCCCAATTGAGGCAGAACAGGACAGTTTTAGGAGGGTGGTGAACCACACGCCTGTCAGCTCCAGGCCTGAGCAATGGGTGTGGACCCGGGCAGGTCTGAAGCCACAGGTCAGAGCACGCAGATCCGTGTGCTGGGAAGAATGGACTTAACAACTTTAAGCCAGACTCCCAACACAAGCTGAGACAATGGCTCCTTTCCTTCAAGTGAGCATGGCGGAGCCAGGGGAAAGCCTGCCACCCCAGGAGTCCTCCAAGACTCACAAAGAGAGTTCATATGAAGGGGATTTTTTTAAGATATGCAAATCATTCCCCTCACAAACAGTTAATAATTTATCATAATCATTATTTGCTGATAATTTGAATAGTGTGAACTGTTGTGTGCCCCAAAGAATACTGATTCACATCGTAGATGGTCCACTTGGGGTATTACTCTGTTTTACAACTTAGTAAAGGAGCAATATCACTCAGAGAAGAAAGCCTGGCTGCCTCTACATATACACTCACAAGGAGGTGCATGTTGGTGTGCCATCACTCAGTGATGGGGAAGTGTTTTTATTTTAGGGTTTGGGGCCATGGAGCTACTAGAAATATGAGGAAGAAGGTGACCTAGTTCTCTAAGTGACCTGGAAAAATCAGAACACATTGCAAACAAGTCATTGCTAAACATCGGTGGCTTCCTGTGCCTTTGAGAAAAGTGAGCATGTTTTCCCATGTTGAGAGAGGCACTAATATAATTGCTAGCTACCTGTCAGATTCATGCTAAGTGCTTTGCACACATTATCCAGCTTGATGTTCCCCTCTGGAAAGTGTTCCCACCATCCCTGTGTAATACCCTAGGAAATCTAGGCAGAGGGAAGTGAGCTATCTTTCCCACACCTCTACTGAGCAGATGTCTCAGTGTCCTGTTGCTGCAGCATTGCTATGACATTTGTAGCTTATAATAGATGCATTTACTGCCATATCACTGGGAGCAGGGGATGTCTCCTTGGACTAAATATCCAAGCATCAACTCCACTCCAGCCTGGAGACTCTTGGGGAGGATTTGTGTCACTGTCTCTTCCAGCTTTGTGGTGTTGCCTACACTTCCAGGATCCTCTTTTTTACCCATCTGACTTCTTTTTGAGGCTCCTTAGAATCCTGTCGAACTCACTCGGGTCACCCAAATAAATCTCTCTGTCTCAAAACAGGTGAACTGTCACTTGCAAGCTTAATTCCCGTAAGTATGTAACTAAGATGTTCACGGTTTCCAAGAACTGGAACGTGAACATTCAGCTGGCTGTCGTCCTACCTGATGGAGTCAGGAGAACAGGGAGATGTGAACTTCAGCCATCTAGATCCAGAACTCATGCCGTAGCTCAGAAGACAAGACCAGCTACTCAGAAAAAGACTCTTTTACCAAGCTGCAACATTCATCCCTGTAGTTTACACATGCTACTCCATCAAAAGTCATCCTCTGAACACAGATATTTATTCTAGCATCCTATTTTCAATTAATCAGTCTCTTTCCCTCCCCTTCTCCCTTTCTCATTCCAATAACAACACCTGGGCACATACACAGTCTCTCCTTGGTCTCTCTCCTTTTGAGAGATTCCACCCATTCAGGCAGACAGCTTAGAAGTCATCCTTGGCTTTTCTCTCTCTTTTGTTCATGTGAGCATCCTCTAACAAAGACCACTGGCCTCACTATGAAGAAGAATCTCTGTCCATTTCTCTACATGCTTCCTGCCACACCCCAATCCCAACACCATCTCTCACTGGGAGGGCTGCCTTGGTCCCCATAACTTGTCTTCTACTCCCATGCTCTCCCTTTTGCGATCTGCTCTCTAGACAACTTACGGCCTCACATTTCTTCCTCATATCTCCTTTCATGATCATTTCATGACCATGCTCTCCTGGCTTCTGTCTGTCTTGATAACACTACAATCATGTCTACCTCTTTGATTTCCTGCCTGCAACCTTCTCTACCAGGGGCAATCTTATATAAGCTTTACGTACTCTCCACTTTGAGGAACTAATGCAAATTACTAGACACTCCATCTCTCTCTAAACACCATTTTCTTTCTTAAGTCTTTCCTTTCTTGAATCCTCACATACACCTAACATCTCTTTCTTAATTATGCTTGCCAAAAAATATATTGTTTTGTTACATAAAAGTGTTTCCTCTGCAAGTATTCTCCCTCTGTGTGTCTATAAAGTCTTTGGGGGCAAGGGCCACACCTATCATTCCTTAATTGAAGTGTTTCTGCAGCCCAGAACCTGATACACACGTGAATGCTTTAAGGTTAATAACCTATTCCAGCTGCCTTCACATTTTCCCCATCCTCTGGCTCCAGTCCTCCGTTATCTCCGCTGCTGCCAAAGGGATCCTTGCATGTCATCGTTTTAGTGCCATAATGTAGATTACAAAAGGAAATTCATTGTTGAATTCCATTGTATCACTCTGAAATGGATAGACTATCTAGCGGTCCATAGTTATGTGAAGCAGTAACATGGCAGGAAAACAAGGCTGCTCAATACATAACCTGTTTATGGCACTAGATGCCCTATCAGGAGGTTGACACCCCAAGGTTTCCTGCAGGACAGAGAAACAAGGAATCCCAAGATCCCTTTTGGTTCTGAAGTCCCAGATTTCAGAGGGAAGAACCAAAGCTGGCTTGCTTGGAGATTTTGTTTCCCCATTCCGCTGCCATATGAGAGAGGGAACAGGAGTGAGACGGAGGTGTAGACCAGCTTACTCTCCCTCTGGTTCACTGTGTTGTCAAAAGGAATGGTGATGGACCTTGCTCTTTCTCTTCTTGAACTTCTGAGAAGACCACATGTGTGATCAGCTCTCTTCATGCACAGGTCTTATCACCATGTAGATTACAGCTAAAAGGGCAGGCATGGACAGTCTAGAGTTACCCACGCCACTGAGGGACATGAGACTGGCTTTGCTCACATGGTCCTGCATGCTTGGTGACCTTCCAAGTTCTTCGTTCTCATGAGGCATCTTATCTGTTTTCTTCTATTTCTTCTCCAATCCCAGCATCTTCTTGTCTCCATCTGTGGCTCCCTTGGTTTCGCACTCACTGAAAGCAGTTCCTTTCATGTATTGGTGTATTTTTCTTAGTTTCCTCTTTCTAGGCTCCTGAACCAGGGACTGACAAACTATAGCCCAAAGATCAAGGACAAACACTGTTTTTAAAGGAAATATTTACTGGAAAATAGTTATGCACATTCATTTTCATATTGCCCATGGCTTTTTATAGTGTGACTGCAGAGTTAAGAGAGTGTGATGAAGGCTACGTGGCACAAAGCCTCTCCTATCTTCTGGGTAGCACTTTACCCAAAAGGCTGCCTGTGGCTAAAGAGATGACTCAGTTAAGAACTTCAAGAGGACCCAAGTTCAATTACTAACACCCACATGGTGGCTCACAACTGTTTATAACTTCAGCTCTGGGTGACCAGATGCCCTCTTCTGGTTTCCATGGGCATTATGGAAACATATGGCACACAGACATACATGCAGGCAAAACATACATATGTGTGTATGTGTGTGTGTGTGCGTGTGTGTGTGTGTGTATGTGTATACAAATTTATTATTTTTTAAAGGTTGCCAATCCTTGTACTGGAATCTAATGAAAGCTCTGCCGGTATCACTTTCTGTTCACCACTGGTGTTTTTGAAGTATGGCAGAAAGCCTCATCTATAAAAGAATCAGCAAGTATTCTTGGAATAATGACTAAAAAGGAAAATCTTAGCTTTCCAGGTCATTTTGATCTCTTGATTGCTGCAGAGTTGAAAGGTCATTACCTTTATCCAGGAATGAGAATTTTGAAAGGAAGCCATTCTCAGCAACATCATTTACTCTTAGGCAGTGAGGGCAGAAGCCCAAGTCTGCTTTCTCTGACAGCAAATAGAGAGTTTGGCATATGTGAAGGAAGACCTAGAAGTAGAAAACTTTAGGCTTCTATTGCTATGACAAACACCACATGAAAGTGGCTTAAAAAATGAAAGGTTTATTTTGACTGATGATTTCAGTGGCCTTAGTTGGCGGCCAGCCGGCTCCATCAATGTGAAGCTGTAATGCGCAGAACAGAAAGTAGGTGCATGTATACAGCAGAAGAGGCTGCTCACCTCTGGGCACCCAGGAAACAGACCAAGAGACCTTGGATGGGATGTACCTTCCAGGGTACATCCCTCCATGTGGCCAGCTTCCTCTGACAAGCCTGCATCTTCTAGTCTTACAACTTCCCAATAATGTTATAGCAGAGTGGTCGTAAATCCATCAATGGATTACTCTTGATTTCTAGCACTGCCAGGATCTAGTCACCTTCCAGGAACACCACCATCTGGGAACCATGCCTTCACCACACGAGATGTCAGAAGAGCACTTCATAACCAAAACATAACAACTGAACAGCCATTTGGGTTCTTCCTCCACCCAAAGCCAGGCGCATTTACTTACTGTTTTGGGAATCTAGGGTTTTTCTTTTCTTTTCTTTTTTCTGTTCCTTATATATTGGGTAAAAGATAAACTCCCCTTATCCCTTTTCATGAGTTTGATTACCCTTCAATCTAGTTGTCTCACAACTTTTAAAGCCAATTACATTTATTTGTTAACAGTTAATTATTTTAAATTGCATGTGTGTCCATGTGTAAATGTGTGCACATGGACGCAGGCATCCACAGAAGCCAGAGGTCTCAGATTTCCTTGAACTAGAGTTATAGGTAGCCATGAGCCTCCTAACATGGGTGTTGCACTTTTAATCAGCGAGACATCTTTCTAGCTCCAGCCTTATAACTGCAAAAATATTCTTTCTAAAATACCAAGAGGGTGAATCAAAAAATGCCCAGTGCAGAGCTCACACAGTTGCTCGGATGATGATGCATGCCCACAGCGGTGGATCCCAGGGAAATATAATTACTATATGTGGGATACAGAAAATCATAGTGTACAGTTTGCAGACCAGTCAGTGAAATGAAGAGGTATCTGAACTCACCGGCAGCCTATGATTAGGAATATGGAGTTTGGGGACAAGCTTTGATGAGGTGAGAAGAGGAGGACACAGGATATGCTTGCAGCTGCATTTTATGAAATATAAAAATTATATTTTATCCCAGATCTCAAAGTATCCATAAATCAGTCAGAGGGTTTTCTTGAAAATGTAGTCCATAACCTTTGTTTATTCTACCTTTCAGGCAGGGGATAGCAAAAATCAAGTTGAAGTAATAAGAGCTGCCTAGTCTGGATTTGGGAGGACAAACCCAGCATATACAATTTATATGATTTTAAATAAATATTGAAAGAATCGCTGACTCAAGTGGTTTAACAAAATGTCTTAATTATTACAGAAATTTTTATTAACAGTTTTATATTGGCTAAAAGAGGGATTTCATCACTATTTTCTGATGAATTAAATTATAATGCATCCGACTCGTGTTTTCACAACTGTTATATGTTGGAAATAGCTCTAGACTCCCTACGTGCTTTCAGGTAAATGAGCAGTTTTAGATTCCTTGCATGTTTAGTTTGAAATACTTGTGAGTTCCCATGAACAGATGAACTTGGCCATTTACAAAATCACTAAGAATCTAATATGAGCCGGATAATCTTTCCTGGATCCAGAATCACAGGAGAAAGAAATATGCATGTATCATGAGATCATACAGTCTGGGAGACAGGGAGAGACAATCCTAACTATGATAGCGTGTGGTGAGATTATAGAATTGTCAATGATACCAAATGCCAATGGCAATAAGAATTGTTATAATTTTATCTGTGTATTAAGGTTAGCCTTTTATGTCAGTGAGCTTGTTAAATGCTGTTGACAACTCAACATGGTACATATTCATAACCTCATTTTACAGATGGAGAATCAAAACTTAAGTGATATGAATAACCTGCTAAAAATAAGACCTCACAAGTAGTAACAGTGCTTGGATCCGTGTGCCACTCGAGCTTGTTCTCCTGGTTCCATCATCTACTGTTCCACTGTTCCCACTCACTTTGGGGTGTTCAGAGAAAGAGTATAGAGTAACACTGGAGACCTGGGAATGGAAAAGTAAGGAGGAAACATTGATAAAAAGATAAGTCTTGAATCAAGAGTTAAAAATGTAAGTTGGCATTTGCTAAGCTGTGGATAACAGGTATTGGGTGGACAGAGAGGACTAAAATAAAGATTAGAAAAGTTTCTGCCTTTGAAGAACACGGAGCTTAGTACAAACAGAAAATAAGGTATGTTAAGAGAGATGTGAGCAGAAGACTTCATTAGAATCAGATCATGATGGTCCCTGAAGATTGGCTATCTGAAAGAGCATAAATTCACTAAACTCTTTGAGCAACAGAATAACACCGGACCATAGAACTTAGATGATGTGAGCTGTACTCACCATGTTTCCCTGAGTACTGCATTAGTACCTCCAGTAACTGGCAGACAAATTGATACAGGATTTTAAAATAATCCATGGAAGACGTACTCGAGAAAGACTGTGGCCAAAACTCAAGTCGACAGATTGCTGGGAATTTCAAGAAGGATGTTCAGTGACAGTAAAGCAATTGATGTGAGAGAGACACCTGAGCAGAGTGAACAGGGCCTCATCACCAAATAACCATGCAGTCTCAAAGGAAGGGAATTTCAGGATCGCTTTTTGTATATAAGACTTAATGGAGTCCAACGTCCTTGTCATATGATTGAGCATTCTTTGGGTGTGTGCCCAATGTAACATGAGTGGGGGCCTGCTTGTTTGTTGGGGTTTCTGTCCCACCTGGTACACCACAGCTGGCAAGCCCCAAAGAAAATCACACAGAGATCTCTGTAAGTTATAAA
>LOEQ01003014.1:516025-531629 GCA_001685075.1 Bramus lutescens | reverse complement strand
AGACACATCTGCTCCTGGCAGCACCAATCTACTTCAAGAGGATGATGAGCATCATCAAAGAGATTCCTTATGGAGTTTTCTAGTCATTTGGGCAAGAAAATGCTATTGCCTAGGTGATGATATGCTGTATGAACAGGACTTGAAGGACCCACAGAAAAATGACTGCAGAAGCTAAAGAAGGTGAGACATTCCTTTAGGGTCCCTGCTTCATGAAAGAGTCTGCCAGACATTCTGCAGGACACAGAAGAAAGTGATTGACAAACTGCCAATACAGGTGAAACTGTTTTTGAAATTTCCTGCTACATGGAAAAGTCTGCCAGATATTATGGGCCAATAGGCTGAATATGGGTGCCCGCAACATTACAGAAGAACTTTGAGTGAATGTCCAAGTAGTGAGATGTCTCTGTCAATTCTAGAGTTTTGGAAGTTGCTACAATACACTTCCTGTTTACCTAGGTAATATTATATCCTTCTAGAGTCTTTGATGGAGTTGAAGGATATATAGTTATAATTATGGTCCTTCTTAGTTATGATAAAATATAAAGTAGATATAAATGTTGTAACTGTAATTCTTGTTTAATACCTGTTTTGTTATATGCAATTTTACTATGTTAAAGTTAAAACCATCCTTTTTATTTAAACAGAAAAGGGGAAATAATGTGGGAGGTTTTTCTGTCTATGTGTTGCTTTTATTGGTTGATGAATAAATTTGTTTCGGCCAGTGGCTTAGCAGAATAGACCTAGGTGGGAAACCTAAACTGAATGCTGGGAGAAAAAAGGCAGAGTCAGAGAGAAGCTATATAGCTGTTGCCTGGGGACAAATGTGTTGGAACCTTGCTGGTAAACCATAGCCAGATGACATTACACAGATTAATAAAGATGCGTTAGTTTAAGATATAAGAGCAAGTTAGAAATATGCTTAAGCTATCGGCCAAACAGTATTGCAAATAATGTAATTTCTGTGTGTTATTGCAGGATTGGGCAGAATGGAAACCTCTGTCAACACTTAAGGTCTTTAGTCCATTTTTAATCAATTCTTGTGCATGAGATATGTGGATCCAACTTTTATTCTCCTACATACAGAGATCCAATTTTCCACAGCACCATTTGTTTCAACACATTCATCAAAACTTAGGTGGCTGTAGCAATATTGGTTCTAGAGGCTTTGTTCCATTTCACCCGTCTACATGACTTGTTTTGTATCAGGTACCATACAGTTTTTGTGACTATGGCTCTGTACTACAATTTGTGATGAGGAACTGGGATAGCTTTAGCTTTCTCTTTCTACCTACATCTGCTTTGGGACCATTGTGATTCCTGCAGATTGTTGGGATATTCTCTCCTGTTCTTTAAAAAATGTGATTGGATAGATGTTGTATTAAACTTGGCTTTGCTTTTGGTGATCTAGCTGTTTTTACTATATGATTTCCACCAGCCCATGTGAATGATTGGATTTCAATCTTCTAGTGTTTTCTTCAGTATCTCTCTTCAGTGTCTTAAGGGTTTCATTGTAGAGCTCTTTTACATCCCTGGTGAGTTTTATTCCTGCATGTGTTTTTAAGATTTGTGAATGATCAAAAGGTTTGCTAATATGTGGAAAGGCTATGATTTTTCTATGCTAATTTTATATTTTGCTGCTTTACTGAAAGTGTTTATCAGTTCTCTGGTGAAATTTTTAGAATGTTTTAAGAACATGTTGTCTTTCTAGGTCTTGGTTATCTCAGCCAGATGCTTTTTGTAGTCTATCCATTTGCATACAAATTCCAAAATACTGTTTTTTACCACTGAGTAGTAATCCATCGGGTAAATGTACCATATTTTCTTTATCCTTTCCTTAGTTGAGGGGCATCTAGGTTGTTTTCAGGTTCTGGCTATTATGAATAATGCTGCTATGAACAAATGTCCTTGTGGTATGACTTTAAATCCCTTGGGTATATGCCCAAGAGTGGTATTGTTGGGTCTTGAAGCAGGTTGATTCCCAATTTTTTGAGGAAACCACCACCCTGATTTCCAAAGCTGTTGTACAAGTTTACACTTTCACCAGCATTGGAGGAGTGTTTCGCTCACTCCACATGCTCTCCAGCATTAGCTATCACCAGTGTTTTTTATCTTAGCCATTCTGACCTGTGTAAGATGGTATCTCAGAGTCATTTTGATTTGCATTTCCCTGATGAATAAGGATGTTGAGCATTTTCTTAAGTGTCTTTCAGTCATTTGCAATTCTCTGTTAAGAATTCTGTGTTTAGATCTATACCCTGTTTTTTTTTAATTGGGTTATTTGGTACTTTAATATCTAGTTTCTTGAGTTCTTTATATATTTTGGAGATCAGTCCTCTATCCAATGTGGGGTTAGTGAAGATCTTTTCCCGTTCAGTCAGTAGGCTGCCATTTTGTCTTAGTGACTCTGTCCTTGGCCTTACAGAAGCTTCTTAGTTTCAGGAGGGTCCATTTATTAATTGTTGTGAATATTAGGCATAAAACAAAAGGGAAGGAGCATATAGTCCATGACCGCCGAGAAGCTAGGTAACAAGGAGAACACTGAGAGAAACACGCATGGATCCCCCTGGGAAGGGGAAACAGATAAGACCATCAGAGAAAATTAGGAGGGGGAAGAAGGGAGAGTGGAAGATGAGGAGGAGGGGAGAAGTGAAGGAAGGAAGAGAACATAAGGGAACAGGATGCTCATGAAGGGGGAAATACAATGAGAGAGAGGATGGAAAGGGATATCTTTACTGAGGGAGTCATTGAAGGGCTAGTAAGAAACATGGCATTAGGGAAATTCCCAGGAATCCACAAGGATGAACCCTTTTTGAGGAGTGGATGTTGGGGGTGAAGAGAAGGGTGGAGAAGGAGGAGGGGAGGGGGTGGGAACAGGGATAGCTGTGTAAAATGAGAAAAGATTGTATTCAAAGAATTCTTAATAAATGAAATAAAAAACATTTTGAAAAAAGAACATGTTTGCAAATATGGATAATTTCAAGTCTTTCCTATTCATATAATTTTATTTTTTCCAACTGTCTTATACTTCTGCCTAACACTTTGAATATTACAACTAATAAGAGCAAAGAGTGTGGGTATGCTTGTCTTCTTGATTTTAGAAGAAATTCTTTCCATGTTTCCCCACTCAGTACATTGTTGATTATAATATATAATATAGTCCCTCTAACTGTGTTAAGCTATATGAGTTTCTTTCTCTGTACATACAGTTATTAATGGAAAACAAAAAGTAAGTGATGTGATATAATACCTAAGTATATTTAAGGATAGAAATCAAATGACCATCTCAACAAATGTAAAAAGGCCTTTGCAAAGAAACTTTAACATCTCTTACACATAAAAGTAATAAAAAGATATGACATAAACACATATAATTAGCTTATCCTATCAGGTAATATAAATTAATTATGCATTAGGAAACTTACAAAATCAGTGTACTCTCCACTGAACCACACAATAAAATAGAGGTGACGGAAGGGGAAGAATTTTTTTCTTTTTTAATTGTGTGACCTATGGAAGGTCTAATACTTTCCTGTGGAAGAATATTGGCAGCAAGCAGAAACTGGATTTCATGGATTAATTTTAAAAAATTAGGACAAAATTTGGTTGGGTTTAGAATTAAGAGTGAATAAGGGAAAAAGTAGTGAGGAAATGAAATATGAAAAATGTAAGAAATTCTTGAAGTCTCACTTATTAGTGCTCATCAATCATTAAGAAAATTGTTGATACAATGAAATTAAATGAAGTAAACATTTTTGATGTACATATAATGAAATGTGTAATTCATATTACTTAGTTTATGTACATATGTATGTACGGGGGGTTGGATATATTCATACATATTTTAGTACAGTACTATAATAAAATAATTACATTTAAAAAAAAAGTCTTGAAGAAACTACAAATCAAAAGAAAGAACGTGTAATATGTTTTATTCAATTTTTGTGTAAAGATTTGCTTTGTGGCATTTTGGGAGGGACAGATGTATACCTAGTTATCACCCAAAAATGTATTAAAAACACTAGATTTGTTTTGCAAAATTACCTCTCATTTGTCAAAAATGAGCAAAATATACTCATGTGGGCCTATTTCTGGACTCCTTATTCTATAATAATAATAATAATAATAATAATAATAATAATACTGCCTATTCTTTGGCCAATATGACACTCTTCATTGCTGTAGCTTTCAAAGTCTGAAAGCTGGGCAATGTTAATCCTCTGACATTGTCCTTCAGCTTAAATATTGCATTGTCTATTATGTTTCTTTTACCTTCTCATGACATCTTAAGAATTAATTTACTGATATGGTCAAAATAAGTAGCTTAAAATTTTATTAGAGTTCCAATTGTTAAATCAACTTACAAAACCTGAGAGTATCGTATTTTTGTTCTTTTTCATGAACATGTAACATCTTTTTTTATACTATTTTGATTACATTCATTAGAATTTTATATGATATATATGTGTGTATATATATCTTTTACATACTTGGATGCATATTTTACTTTCAGATATAAATACTTTTAAATTTTAATTATAAAATCCACTAATCTATTACTTGTATTTAGGAAAGTATCCTTTGCACATTAATTATGTTATAATTACTTGTTATTTCTAGCAGTTATTTAGGTCAATTTTTTCAGATATTCTGTATAAACAATCACATGTGAAAAGCCAGTTTTATTTATTCCTTCCCAAATCTTACGTACTGTATATCTCCCATTTTCCCCTTTTATCTTTTTTCTGTTTTATCTTCTTGTTCCATTAACTAGGCCTTTAGTAGGACAAGAAAGAGCATCCTCACCTTGTTCGTGACCTCAACAATGAAGCCACAAATTTCTCACCACTAAGTAGATGTTCAAAGTAGGGCTTTTGCAGAAGTTCTTTTACCATTTGAGAAAGTTCTCATTCCAAATTTGCTGTGAGATTTTAATCACCAATACACCCTAGATTTTAATCAAATTCTCCTTCTACATCTACTAATATTACATGTTTCTTTCTTCAACCTTTTGATTACATTGACTAATATTCTAATCTCAATTCAGTCACTTATATCTGAGCTGAATTTACCTGGATTATGATAAAAAAATAAGTAGTCTTTTTGGTTTTTTCTTTCTCATGAAATATCTTCATCTGGTTTTGCTATTAGGTACATTGATCAATATTTCTAATCTGTTGATCTGTAGCCTACTGTGCTGATTTTTGTAGCTTTACAGTATATTCTGAAGTCATCACATGTTAGTACTCCAGTATAATTTGTTTTTCATGTTATTTTGGAAAACAGAGAACAGAGTCAATTCTGAATGAACTTTAGAATCAATTCATCAGTTTCTAAAGAACAGTCCTGCTGGAATTTTTATTGGAATTTATGAATTTTTTCTCAATTTTGGGAGGGTCAACAGTACAACATATAAGCAGAGTGTATGGTTCAATTATTTTTGTTTCAGCTATCTGTCATATTCGTCTCCAAGCATTCCCTACAGTATATGTATCATGAATGAAATTATTTTATTTTACTTGTAGTTCTGATTTTTCTTTGTAGTATTTGGAAACACAGTGTATTCTAACACACTGCTCTTGTCAGGACAGTCGTGGCTACATAGCAAGAATCTGTCTCAAAGAACAAAACAAAAGAAAATAACAACAACAAAACCCCACTGTGACCAAGAATTTTCTTTATGAGACTTTGACTTCAAGTCAGGTAATTTTAATGTACATAAAGATATACAGATTATATATCTCCAATAATTTGTGTATTTTTAATTATCAAACTTATTAATATAAAAATATGAAAGCAATTACTTGTAATTCTCTTAAAATCTATAGACTTTTCAGTTACATCAGCTTTTATGTTTTGTACTGATAATATAGTCTTTCATAGTTTCTTCTGAATACTCTAGTAATAGATTTGCAAACATAATGATTTCATTTAAGAACCAAGATTTTATTTTTCTCTATAATTTTATAGTGAAATTTATTTTCTCCTACTAGGTGTTTATTTATTTATCTACCTATGTTAAATTCAAATATTCTTTTTCATTTTCTTAAATTGAAATCCAAGCACTGACTGAAGAACTTTCTCATTGTATAACATAGGCATTTAAAAGTTCAAGTCTGACTACGGGACAAGGCCAGTTCAGGCACCCTCTCCTTGTCCCATAGTCAGACTGATTGATGACTGTCTTGAATATCACCATACAACCTTCGTCTGGTGACAGATGGAGATAGAGACAGAGACCCACATCAGAGCACTGGACTGAGCTCCCNACTGGGATTTGTCTCTACTGCATGTACTGGCTTTTTGGGATCCTATTCTCTTTGGATGCATACCTTCCTGAATGGAGGGGAGGGCCTTGGACTTCCCACAGGGCAGGGAACCTTGCCCTCTCTTAGGACTGGAGGGGGTGTGGGAAAGGGTGTGTGGGGAGCAGGAGGGAAGTGGGAGGGGGGAGGAAGTGGAAATTTTGCTTGGTATTATTTATAAAGTAATAAAGAAATTTTAAAAAGTTCAAGTTAATCCCCAGATACTGCCACAGTGCTATTCTGAAACAATTCATATGTTGCATTTTCATTTTGTTAGATTTGAAATACATTCTGATTTCATCTACCATTTTCTATCATCTATGAAGTCTTTTAGAAGTGAATGACTTATTCCACAAAATATTTGGGAATTATATAGAAATTGTTGTACCAATTATAGATTTCTTAGCAAAAGAAAAAATTTCTTAAGTCTGAATTCATTCTCTTGTGATGTCAGAGCCTATGGTGTATGACTTACAGTATTATTGAACCTCACTTTTTGGCCCAGGCTATGTTACATCATAGTAAATATTCTGAGTTTTAAAAAGGATGCATATTCTAAATCTATTAAGTAGAATGTTCAGTAAATGCCAATTAGGTCAAGTTGCTCACTAATGTTATTAAAATCTACAGATTTTCTGATTGTCTAAATATTTTTTCTATTAGCTTCTGAGAGAAGAAAATGAAATGCCCATGTGTAGTTGTATATTTGGTTATTATCCTGTGATGTTGTTGATTATTTTTATTTCATATATTTTGAAGTTATAGCAAGTGCTTTTAGAATCATTGATTCTCAACAAATTCACTCAGGTGCCACTATAAATTAAAAATATGTATTCCTGCTAATATTTTCAACTTTGAAATTAACTTTGTCTGATTCTGAAGTAGTCAACCCAGATTTCTTTTGACTAATGTTAGCTTATTTTTATGCATTCTTCTTTAGTTAACTTATTTGTGTTCTTTTGTTAGAAGTTCATGCCGTAGCTAGCCATAATTAGCTTCCATTGTCCACTTCATGTCCCTGGGAAGAGGGACCCTCAGTGGACCAGCATCTGGGCATGTCTAAGAATTTCTTTTAGTTGCTAATTGGTGTAGGATGTCCAGATCTTGTGGTTGGTACCATTCTTCAGTCGATAGACCCGATTTGTATAAGAAACATAGCTGAAAAAAACAGAGGGAAAAAGTCACTTAGCAGTCAGTCTTTTCTATGGTCTCTGCTTCAGTGTCTGTCTTCAGGTCCCTGCCTTAGCTTCCCTTGAGGATGGACTGTCACTGGTGAACCAAGTAAATCCTTTCTTCCCAGGTTATATTTCGTTTTATGTCAGTGTGACACAGGCTAGAACAGGGAACCACACGATTGTCCTGTGGGCTAGCCTGTAGTGCATTTTCTTGACTGATGATTTATGTGGGGACGTCTAGTTTACTGTGAGTGGTGTCATCTGGTAGTTTCGGATGCTATAAGAAAGCAGGTCTTGTAAGCCATATGGAACATTCTTCCATGGCCTCCTCATCAATTCCCACCTCCGGGTTCTGCCTCAGGTTGCTTCTCTGGCTTCCCGCAGTGATGAGCTGTCTCCTAGAAGCGAAAGAAGACACGAAGGCTTTCCTCCTCAGGTTGCTTTTGGCCATAGTGTTTATCACAGCAACAGAAACCACACTAGGATCGCGCGTTTCTTTCTGATCAGCTTCTACTGGGCTCTTTATTCCCCATCTGACAGCTGCTGCCTCACAGCTTAAACGATTTTCTTCTCGTTGATTTTTGGTGTGACAAGGCTCAAAACTATTTTCTAATTGCATGTTTACTCCACACAGTCTTCCTTCCCTTTGTTTTCTTCATGGTGCCTCCTTCAAATGAATTGAAGATTTGTCACTGCATCTCTCCTGGGCACCGGGCTACTGTTGGCTGTCATTCCCTGTCTTGTTATTTAGTAATTGCTTTATGGTGTTTGGCACACATCTTTACTATGATACTATCTTGATAATGCCACACTCTACCCTCAGATAATGTAATGCACTGTTCATGTAGTGTCTGGCATATGAGAATAAGCTGAATATTTTCCCTTCTAGTGTCTGCCGCGTTATACATTTTATTTTCACACACAATGTGGTCATTTGAATGAGAATGGTCCCCATAAGCTTATCTGTTAAAATACTTGGCCCTCAATTGGTAGTACTATATGAGAATGATTAGGAGGGGTGATCTTGTTTGAAGAGGTGCACCTCTGGGAAGCGGCTTAGCTTTGAGGTTTCAAAAGCCCACACCATTCCCAGTTAGCTCTCTCACTGCCTCAAACTGGTGGATCAGACATTAGTTCTCAGATACTGTCATGCTTGCCTGCTTGATGTCATCTCCCCAAAACCCACCATGATGGTCACGAACTAACCATCTAAAACTGTACGCCCTAAATAAATGTCTCTATTACCTACAATATTATTATGTATCCTATTTTCACATGTAAATGAATATCACAACTTGTTATTGTTTTCTTTAAAGCATTTCATGGTGACTTAAGAGGTCTCAATTGTGAGAGTGGATTCGTGCATTTGTTCATGGGATACTCTTTCCAGTTCCCATCATCCTTCTGTGTGCTTCCCTGTCCATTTCATGTCAGGCTCCTTATCCACAAGAAGAGTCCTTCATCTTTGTCATTGTGATGACTTGTCGGGGTAAATTATTTTATCTTTTCTTTGTCTTGGAAATTTTTCATTTGTTACCACTTGTGAAAAGGTATTTTCAGGAGTTAGGAAATTTTCTCTGATCTTACGCCCACCCCAACATACATCCGTATATCAGAGAGGCTCTTCCACTGCTGTCTTGCTATTGGCTTCTCAGTTGATAACGAGCCCGCTACCCACATTCATTTTGGTTTTGAACATAGCATGTTCCTCGGCCCATCTGCTTTGCAGATTTTATCCAAAGGTGTTGAGAAAATTGATCAGGATTTGCCTTGAGATGAATTTCGTCATGTTTATTGTGTTCAGGATATTTTAAATTAGTGTTTATAATTTCACCAAGTTTAGACAAAAATGTGACCATTATGTCTTCAGGTTTTTGTTCTTCTCCATTGCTTGTGATGATCTTGATTACATAGACATTAGGCCTCTCTCATTTGTCCTTCAACTCATTGATTCTCTTGCTGTTTTCCTTGTTAGTGGCTTCCTTTCTCTTTGTTTTGTTTGGAATGGTTTTTACTGATATGCCTTCAATATCACTAGTATTTCCTCCTTCAAATTTTGGTTAATTAATGTCATGTTGATCTATTTCCATCTCACACATAGTTGTTCTCCTCTGTAAATGTTCTGTTTGGGCCTTATTTACAATACATGTATCTTCTCTTTAGGTTTGGAATCTCTGGAACAGAATAAATGTTGCTGTTATGTCTATGCAAGCATTTGTCAGCTCTGGGTGACTTCAAATGATGAATTGATTTTCTCGCTATTTTCCTTGCTTCTCTGGTGTTCTGTCAATTTTAATCCAGGCGTTGTGTATTTTATGTGGTTGAGAGCTAACTGTTTATCATATGCGCTCTCGTACATGTTCCTGAACTTTCTTTTGTGATGCTGTGAGTTACTTAGAGACAGTTGGAAGTGTGGGTTTGAATTTATATTTTGTAGGCGTTGAAGAATGTTCGCTGTGGAGATAATTACTCTCCATGTGTGAGGCATGGCATTTCTGTGAGCCTTTGCTTAGCTGGTGCACTGTGGGTGTCTAGGTTTTCCCATATGATAACAGCCATTCACATCACTAGTCTGCTACTTCTTTCCAAAGGCTCTTCTTTCTCTATTCTCAGGTAATTTACACACGCACGCACACACACACGCACACACACGGAGGGAGTGGGTAATCTTTTTTTTCCATTTAGTTCTATAGTCCACCGAGCTCTTTCCTCCCACTAGAGCTTGGTTCTTTCTTGTGGCGGCAATCTAGAACAACTTGAAAGGGGTTTCAACAATCAGGGAACACAAAGCTTCCTTTTCTGACTCTAGACTCCTAAAAACTCCTGTTCAATATATTATTCTTAGCTTTAAAACACACTCATTTTTGGCTGATAATGCTAGTTGATGTTTACTCTCACCTGGATGGTTGTGAAAATAAGGCTAAAGGCCAAATGGTTTGATACCTTCCCAAGGCTCAAAGTCTTAAAATGTCAATGTATGGCAAAGCTGATAGCAGATCTTCCTTAAGATGAGAGGAAGAAGTTATTGGGTAATATCATGAGAAGTTAATCAAAGCAAAGGAGAATACTATAATGCACACATGCTAGCCTCTTACTTCTAAAACACAGATAAAAGGTCTCCATACGTTTCCACTTCTAAGGCATCCAAATACAGAGAACATGGCTTTGGTTCCTAGCTGCACAACCCACTAAATCTCTAATCTTATGTGCATCATTATTTTTCTTTTATAATATTTTTATCTGTGTGTATTACATGTGTGTATGCAGATGTGTCCACCTGAGTGGGCATGTGTGCAAGTCAGAGGCTGTTTTTTGTTTTTTGTTTCCCCAATCACTTTTCTATCTTGTGTTTTTGATAGGTGGTCTTTGGGGTAATGTAGAATCAGTAAGTTCTAAGGATCATCCTGTCTCTTTCTGGCAGGAGAGCAGTTACAGGTGTGTGTTTTTATGGTCAACTTTTACATGAGTTCTGGGATCTGAAGTCAGGTTCCTGTGTTTGATTGGCAAAGCACATTACCCACCAAGTTAGCTCACCAGACAGAGCATGTCAATCTCTCTAGGCTTTAGTTTCTCTACCTGGGAAATGAAAATAATAACAGTATGTGCAAATTGGGTGGATATAAGACTTAAATGCAATGCTTTGCAAAACCCTTGGCATAACAGTAAATGCTAATTTTCCATGTATGTGTTAACCAAAATGCTAAGTTAGGCATGTGATCAATAAAATTCAGCTCTTTTCCTAAATCATTTTAAATGCTTTCTTCTTCTTTGTTCTTTTAAATTATAAAGTTGGTTTTCTCCTCTCTAGATTCCTGAGATGATACACACACAAAATGTCCACCAGGCACCTCTTTTAGAAACCAACTGGTCCATCTGGTCTCCATTTACAGTGTCAATGTGAAGTGGTTTTCTCTTTGCTGGTGACATGTCTAGAGCCACTCATCCCTGTATTTGCCTTTGCTGGCTGCACTGCCCACCCAATTGTTTTTGAAATTTCTTTTTCTAAATGTTTGTGTTTGTTTGTCTTTCTGTCATCAGTCAATAACTTTATCACTGCTCAAATCCATGTTTCCAGCCACCCGACCCCCAAGGTTGCACAAATGGCATTCTACTGGCATCAGTCTATGTGCGTCACCTCGCTGCTCACAACCAATGTAAACACGGGAAACCAACTTGTATCCTCATTTTCTAACACTTGCCACATGGTGTGACGGGCAAGTTTCCACGTGCCTTTGTTTTCTGTTTCCATTGCATCTATCCCCTCCCTGGACCTTGGAAGAAAGAATAATTATTGTTGGTTCCTTTGTTTATTTGGTACATGCTGTAACATTTTAAAACACTGAGAGAAAAGGAATATAAAAAGGTAGAGATGGAGGAGTGAAGAAACCGGACATCTCTTGGCTTTCGAGATGGTTGCTCAGGTTAAGGTCCTCAAACCAAGCCTGAAGACTCAAATTCAATTCTTGAAACCCATGGTAGAAGAAGAGAACTTCACACACACACACACACACACACACTAAATAAATAAATACATAAACAAAATTTTAACATAAAATTAAAGAGAGGATCCCTTGTGTGGGAGCTGAATCTTTCTTCTGGAATTATCTGATGTTCTTTGGACCTAATCCCTGCATTCTGAAACATTCCCCCCTTTTTGCATGCCTTTTTGTATCACCTGAGCCTCAGCAGTGTTCCTTTTGAAATTGGGGTACTTTCTTTAGACAACAGCTTTTACTGTTGGGAAAACCAAGACACTGGGTTTAGAGATCTCCATGGTGCACAAAGACACCTTTGGTAAATGATCTCATTTAACAACTGTCCCTGAGGAATCACACCACAGTTTCACACATCTCTCTCACCATGCACTGAGACACTGGGCCATGTAGTTATCATGTCCCCAGAGAGCAAAGACTTACATATGAAAAAAAAACTCAGCAAAGTTTCTAAAAATTAATTATATTTCCATGATGATTCTAAGCAAGAAAGGAGAGAATCCTATTTAACAAAGCTAGAAATATTAAGTAGATGGTGGAACGGAACTAAGTAAAATCTCATATAAAGATAGCGTTTGGATCCCATCTGAATTTACCGGTAAGGGCTGCAACAGTATGACACTAATGTACCCTGACAACACTTGTGGCCTCCCCCTGGCACTCAGCTATTCTATCGCAGCAGACCGAAGAGCAAGGAGACAGGAGCACTAAAGGAGCCATCAGGCAGGCACAGCAGTGTGTCAGAGAAGAAGAGGAGAAGACAACTGGAACCCTGCTGAGGTCCAGGTGATGCTAAAAGGATGCAAAGGGCGAGGGATGTGTCAGAATGCATGGACCAGGTCCAAAGAGCAACAGAGAAGTCCAGAACAGAGACTCAGCTCCCACACAAGGGAGCCTCTCTCTAATTCCACAGCCTACTGTGCATTCTCGTCACAGCTCTCTCGGACACAGGAGTCATCATCTTCATTCAGAGACTCAAATGGAATGCCCCAAAGTCAGAAGTAAGTTTCAAAAGTTATATTCTAACCCATGGTTCTTAAATTCTAAGGCTGCTCTGTTCTCTCTCTCTCTCTCTCTCTCTCTGTGTGTGTGTGTGTGTGTGTGTGTGTNCTCTCTCTCTCTCTCTCTCTCTGTGTGTGTGTGTGTGTGTGAGTGTGTGTGTGTATGAGAGAGAGAGAGAGAGAGAGAGAGAGAGAGAGACCACCGAAGGAGCCTCATTAAGCCCACACACTTCCAGGTAGCCACCCTCACTTACATTTTTACTCAGTTGCTCTGAGGTAGAGCTGTGTGGGTGATTGAAATAATTTGGAAGTTAATCAAGAAAAATTACACCTTGTCAGTAACACATGACAAACTTTACTAGACAGAATCTCATCAAATAGGCAAGCTCACCTCACTGGAAGACCCTGGGAGAGGGGTCTGAGAGATCCACTTATCTGGGTGGCATCACTCCCTGGGTAACACAGTGGGGATCCCGGAGGTGAAAGGCTTTCTGGGGGCCTTGTAACTCCCAGGGCCTATTTTATCAATAGATGACAGTTGCTAGGTGAGGTTTACTGGGCTATGTGAATTAGGTAAGCTCTAATTGGCTAAAAAATCTGCTGGCTTGGACAATTTTTAAAGTAATTATATGTGTAAAACTTTGGTTTTGGTCCTGGTAGGCGCTTGAGCTAATGGGCCTTGTCCTGTAGGGGGAAAAATATTAAACAACCTGGGGCCCCGCACGCAGAAGCCACCTTTGACTCATTTAGATGACAGAGCTGTGTCCCCTTGGGAGATGACATCGCTGAGGCGATTCATAAACCGTGTTCTGAGGAAAGCAAAGCGTGCTTCTGACTCCAGGTGTCCCACACGCTGTCTTTACTCTCCCGCAGCCAACTGGAGCAGTGAATAAACACGGCCATCCGTGGTTTCCTAGGAGACGGCGGCTTCCACGGAAAACAAGCGGAAGATGATCAGCATGGTGAACACCTGCTAGATGGGCCTTGGGTTAGGATTACAAACCTGCTCTTTTCGTGGTAATGAGGACACATTTTCTTTTCCAATTTTCTTTGTGGCTAAAGCTTTGGGGCAGCTTTACCCAGGCAAGGCCCCGACTTAGTCCTGACCCATTTGAGAGCAAGCAGGGACACTTGAGTCACACGTGGACCTTACCTTAAGATGCAGGTCAACAATGACAAATCTACAACTCCAAGTGCAATGTTGACAGGCACCATATCCTGCATCTAAAGCGAGCTCTTCCACAGAAGCGGTCATTAAATGGGTTTGTGGAAAGCATGTGAGAATATCTCTAAGTAGCCCCATGTATCCGGTATATCAGGTTGGTACCCTGAGAAATCCACTTGGGGTCACTAACTTTAATCAGTTCTCCTGCCGTGGCTGTCAGACGGGTACTTCAAATCCTGCCCTTACCACAGGCTGAATCACAAACCCAGGCTGTGGGGACTGAGATGGCGCTTAAGCTAGTTGTTGCCAAACTTACAGCGGGTTTTATCATAGTGGCAGAAAGAAAACCCTTGATTGGGGGTAAGGGAGGCTTGACAACCCTCTGCATCCCCTTTCACAGGTAGGGCAGAAACCATCAGGACCTGCTAACAATTTGCTTGCACTTTTCTGTGTCCTCCTCACTTTTGTGACTTCGTCAAAAGCAATCTGATGTCAAAGGAATTCGGTGTTGTATAGCTCTAGAATAGTTCATCGCAGTGGTATCACAACTGTTCTGTATAGCCTCCAACTCCAGAGACCGGCAAATCGGGGATGGGCATTGGGACCCTGGCTGCCGGGCCACCACTACCCACTGCTACCTTTCCTCCCCATGCACCACTACTTGCCATCCTGGATGGAGGCAATATGCAAAGCTGGGCTGCTCACACTGTCTTGTGAGTAATTGGGACGTAATACTCCAGTGCCAGCTTTCAGATTAAGAAATTGATATTAATCAAGGTTGACTTGATCAAAAGCTGAAAAGGCAAAGCATGAAATCGTGAATCACACCTGAGATTCCTACTCTTTCGTTTGCAAAGACAAAAAGCAAATTTCAAATGTCTTACTTTGCAGGCTACGCTTCTCTAGATAGGCAGATGTGGAGGACCCTGGTCCAGGACTGCCGCTCTATTTGAAAGTGACATAGCTAGTTTCTATCAGATGGTATAAATGACGTTTGTCTCTCTAGGAGACCTCCTCGCCAAGGACAATTGCTCTAGGCTGCGCTCTTTGGTAGCACCATCATTTACAAGGATCCTATGACGAGTCTGATTGCTAGAATGATTCTTCTTTCACAAGAGTGCATATCCATATTTTGCCTGCTTGCTCTCTCAAAGGGTTGGCAAAGCTCTGAAAGCCCTATATACTCCCGTTCCGCTGTGCTTCTCCTGACTTTCTCCTTCCCCGCCCCTCCGGCACCAACCTGGTTTTTATGATTTCTTTACTCTGCCAGCTCCAGAGAGGATGTTTCCTTCTCTGAATTCAGTCACCCAGATGCCAGCTCTCTTTCTCTAATGAGCTTTTCTTGGGCCCAACCCCTCTTCTTATAAACAAAGTATCCACGTGTGTCAGTATGCTAACCTTTTGGTCTCATATGATCTGGAGAAGCAATGGTGGGAAACCCACTGATTTTCAGTACACTGATCCCCCC
>LOEQ01003014.1:504356-515009 GCA_001685075.1 Bramus lutescens | reverse complement strand
GAAAGAAAGAAAGAAAGAAAGAAAGAAAGAAAGAAAGAAAGAAAGAAATCAAGCCAGTATAGGCCACACAAAAAAGACAATTTAAGGAAATCCCAGACACGTAGATTCTTCTGGAAAGAGCAGTGTCTTCCATGCTTTCTGTTTCACAGAAATCCTAGAGCCAGAAAAACCACACTATGGATGCTGGAATCAACACTAGCTTTGTGACTGGAAGTCCACTGCCCTTTTCTGTGGGAAGCTTGATCCTAGCCTCATAGCTGCTCTGGGCTCTGCTTACCCAAGTGCACCAGGTTCTGCTTTTTCAAGTGCAAAAAGCTTCTCAGAATGAGTGTGAAGAGAAGAGGAAGAAGTGAAACTTCCAGCCCACAGTTTCAAGTTTTCCAAAGCCTGTTTGCTTTGGCCCGCCTCTGCCATTCCTTTCTCTCTTTTTTTCAGAAGTGTGAAATGGGTTGGTTGCTGGTATTTGTTCTGTGGTCTCTGCTAATTCTTCCATCTGCATAAACTTAACTCTGCCAATCCAGCCATTCAGCAGCACTTTCTCTTCAGCTGGCTCAGAGGGACAAGAAGGTCCTATTAAGTGGTACTTTCAAGGCTTGGGAATGTGTGATCCTGGCTGTTGACTGGGAGTGCAAGGCTTAACTGTGCTGTCCTTCCAGCCGGCTGGCCTTCACTTTAGGCCTAGGCACTAAA
This sequence comes from Bramus lutescens, assembly GCA_001685075.1. Lineage (NCBI taxonomy): Eukaryota > Metazoa > Chordata > Mammalia > Rodentia > Cricetidae > Bramus > Bramus lutescens. The sequence goes on along the minus strand of LOEQ01003014.1, from coordinate 514,319 downwards.
CAGATGAAGCTACATTCGATCCAGGTCTGGATCTGACTGCCTTCCCAGGCGCGGGGGCATAGCATTAATGACTATAATGTGCCTACAAATGTGCCTTCCTGGGCCGTTGGAAGATGGAGGATTATACGTTCTGGAATTTTCCATTCTCATATGATGATATTCATTTGGGAAACAAAGCACTCACAATAATCTCTCTTCGTATGTTTTCCCATTTTCTTCCCTGTTTGTCTATATCTAGGTTGATTCTCTTCAGCAAGATGCTGCCCTTTAAGATGCAGAACACCAGAATTGATTTATCTGTTGTCAGTGTGTCCTCTTGGACCATTTTCTACCAAATAAATACTAACATACAGAAAACAATTGTCAACTGTGGTTGTGTGCCTTCGGTCGGAGACTGAAACTGAGTAGAGCTGATGGTTCTTGGTGAGCTCAACAAGTGTGTCTATGGAGTGTAAGCAGCCATTGATGAAAAATAACCACAACTGAATAAATTATGAATTGGAAGACACATGGGCCAAGGGAAGAACTATCAATTGGTTTTGTACTGTCTGAGGAAAAACCCATCTCAATGGCATCCTCAGTAGGAGAATAACAGAAACTAAACAAGACGAATACTAACAAGAAATGACTTTAACTAGCCTCCTGTTGCCCAGAATAACATTTAGAAGGAGTCAAATTACACCAGTAGTTAAATTCAAAAGCTCTTCTTTGGCTTGGTCAAGCTAGATATGGCAACATGTTTACCCAGCACTTCCGGGGGGGGGGTATTTTCTTTTACTTACCATGTGTTAGCATACCCAAGTTCACTAGTCTATAAACACTTAATCTTCAAGACCTATCTCCCCTTTACATCCATGATCTAGTTCATTTACTAATCTTCCCATGGTGGGATAGCGCAACATTCCACCAAACATTTTCAGAATTAAAGGACCGTGTTGTGATCCATAATTCCAAGACGTGAACCTCAAGTGCAAGGAAGAGTGTTCTTTTCCTGGAAAATCCTTCCTCCAAATGTCTTGCACAGACACTTAGAGGGTATTTGCACTTGGGGGGTTAAATAGCAGAAATTTACTATGATGGAAGCAATGGAAATCATTGGGAAATATGCCTGCAGGACTAAGACACAGAAGTCAAAGCATGCAGAGTTAACAGTCAAGAACAGACCGTAAGCACGAAATGAGATGTAGAAAAGTAAATTAGCCCATGTGCTTCTGGCTCTCTTTGCCTATGTTGGCCCTGAGCTGCTCAGGGGAGGAAGTTACATCTTTCCCATTTCTGAAACAAGAAAGCATAGTGAACACTGGGTAAGCTAAGGAACTGGCTGGGGCTCAAATCTTGACTCTGCCCCTTCCTATGTATGGTACTTCTGCCCTTCTGAGCCTTAAATCCTGCTTCCATTAAGTAAGGAAGCTGCTTTGTGGGGTGAGACCTGAATGAAGTTGCTCTGCATATTGAGATTTCAGAGCAGTGCCCGACAGAGATTCATTAGGAGTAAACAATACCTCATGCCATGATCTGCTTTTTGCTAACCATCCCTGGCCACTCATCTTCTTTCTTACTAAAAGAATCAATCGAATCATTTGCAAAAACCATATGAGGGGATCCTATCCCTCTTTTTCTGAAAATAATGAAAATAATCCGATCTGGTGTGGCCAATTTTCTAAGCAGGTTTTGTTTTTTTTGTTTTTTTTTTTTTTGAGAAACCATTTTCAGGGGATTCATTTTCCTCCAAGAGGAATATGTGTGAGTGTGTATGTACTCATACAAGTCTAGTGATCAAAGCTGCAGTAATCATTTGAAAACCACTGCTGGCAAGCTGGCAGGCTGGCAGCATAAAGTCGACAAGGAGAGACCTGAATAACACCGGGCTTGGTGTGGCTACACCGAGTCTTAGACTGCCTGTCTCCAACCTTCTGTGTGTGTGCTAACTCTCACTCACAGTGGAACATGACCTGGTGTGGTCACTGAGTGTCCTCTACTGCGTGTTCACATAAATCTGTGTGTCTATGGTGTATCTTGGACTTCTAGTTTTCCACTCTTCTATTTAATTTTTAAATAATTCAAGTGCATGGAAATTCCAACACACTGTAAAATAGTTCCCTTTGTACCTACTAGCAATGTTAAACAGATATTAATATTTTGTTGCATTTGCTTTACAAATCTTTCCATCTATCATTTATGAAATGAAACATTAAAATTTAAGCTAATGTATCTCAGCCGTCTTTTCTGTTAATGAAATACTAGTTTAAAATTAGTCTAATGTTTATAGTTTTATTAGGTCTTTGCATATACAGAAAATGTGCTCTTCTGTATTTTTCAGTTTTCAGCAATAGCCATACTCTATGTATGAAGGATTGAGTCTGATCTTTTACCCATGTCAATAGAAATAATGTTTATTCATTGAAAGTACTGTATAATATTCCCTTAGTATTTGTCCAAGAATCCTCACAGAGTCTATCTACTTATATTTCTAAAAAAGCACATCCATCCTCTTGCTATTATGCCCTCTAATTACCTTCTGTTTGATTGACCTGGTGAAACATGTTATAGATTCTAGTTTTCACTCTGTAGCCAGTGGTGTGGTTTGAAAGCAGCTACCCCTATCTTTAGCATGGCTCCTGTTTATGGTGGTGCTAACCTTACTGGCTTTTGCTTGGACTTTAATTATATTTATTAGACCTTCCCTTCTTGGTTTGGAAATTTGGGGCTTAAGAATATCTTCCCTAGCCTAAGTTGGAAAGAATGTCTTCAATGTTTTCTTCTAAAGTTGTGAAATTTTCCTTTCCATTTTTATTCAACTTAAACCCTATAGAAAGTATTTTTGTGTAAGATCAACAGTAGGGATCTAACGCCTGCGTTTTTCCATAGGAATAGTCTTAAGGCCTCAGAACCGCGAGTGGAATGTCTGCTTTTCATCTCTCCCTTGTATTGCCACTTACTCTGCATACCAAGCTCCTCCATACCCAAGGGTCTATGTGGTAGTCATTAGTATTGTTTACCACATGTTCTCATTCCACAGCCTCTATGTACCCAGTAAAATTCCATCCTCTGACCCCTTTCTGTTTAGCTGGAGCTGCGTTACTGGTTCAGTACAATGTGTTATGGGCAAAAGTGACAAGCACACACAATCACCAACTTAAATGCCCGTAGAGATCTATCAGTCCAGATGGTAAGAGGCATGACTAAAGCATAAACCTGGATACCCAAGTAGAGGGCAACTTCCAATGGATTTGGGGCAGGTCACCAAAATACCCTTACTTCACACTTCAAAATTTGGGGCCTGTTTGTTACTACACCACGACCTTAGTTACTCCAGCTGCTACTTTGAGTAGCAACATCAACAACCATCACCAAGCACTGCAAAGGCTAAAGGCCTGGGCGCCAGATGGTAAGGAGTAAGAAATGAAAACGTTGGCACATACGTTGGAGGGATAGGGATCTGTGTTGTCCAGATGTAAAACATTTGGTGAAAGCAATCCCTGAAATAATTTGGAACTCAGACTCATTCTTAATGGACTTCCAACTCTAATGGAAAAAATTGGAAATTAGAATGTAAGTGGGACATGTTGGCCAACTTTGGCTTTATTTGCCAAAGTTCTACAAGAATGAATTGGGTTCAGAAAGGACTGAAGCAGATCACAAACAGAAGTGAGAGACAACAAAGCCCCCAGACAGAGGGTTTTGCAGCACTGGAAGAGGCAACAGGTTCTCGTCAGTAGCTAGTACAGGGTGGTGCTATACTTGTGAGTGTGAAGGGCTGGTTTAACTTAGACGATACAAGAATCAAATTAAGAATATAACATGAGCTTCCAAGAAATGCTTTCAGTTGCCTCTTGCAAGTTTAAAAAAAAAAACAAACAGCCTGCAGGAGAAAGACACCATGCAACAAAACTCACATGGAGGTGTTTTTTTTTTAATTGGGGGAAAGAGAATGGGAAAAGGGGGGAGAGAAGAGGGGAGACTGCCTCTGGGGATAGGAATTGGAGAAGAGAAGAGAGACAGAGACAGAGAGACCGAGAAAGACAGAGATGGGAGGTGAGCAGGGCCCTTTTAAAAGGGAACATAGTGAATGTGCACAGGAGGTACTCTTAGTGGCTACAGCTAAGGACTTAGCCTTTCAGAACCCCAAGGGCAGGCCAGCACAGATGCCTGAATACTAACATCTATCGTATTTCAAATGGATTAAACTAAGAAAGTAAGTTTTCAGATGAAGACGTGAGAGACTTACCCTTGATGAAACTCAGAGAGAAGGAAGGATGAACAAGAAGAGGCAGGGAGAAAAAATGAAGAACAAAGGAGGAGGTGGAGGATAGGTGACAAAGAAGAAGAAAATTAATTATTTTGGGGGGCTGAAGAGATGGCTCAGAGGTTAAGAGCACTAGCTGTTCTTCCAGAGGTCCTGAGTTCAATTCCCAGCAACCACATGGTGGCTCACAACCATCTGTGATGAGATCTGGTGTCCTCTCCTTGACTGCAGGCATACAAGCAAACAGAATACTGCATACATAATAAATAAATCTTTTTTTAAAAAGTTATTTTCTAGGTCCAAGTGAACTATCTCGAGCTTCTGTTTCTATTTTAGGTTGTGTTCTTAGCTAGGATTTCTATTGCTGTGAAGAGACACAATGACCACAGCAACTCTTATAAAAGAAAATATTTAATTGTGGTGGCTTTCTTACAGTTCAGAGGTTTAGTCTGTTATCATGGAGGCAACAACATTCAAGCAGACATGGTGCTGGAGACAGAACTGAGACTCCTACATCTTGACTTGCAGGCAACAGGATGTGAACTAAGACACTGGGTGGTATTTTAAATGTAGGAGACCTCCCTGCCATAATAACACACTTTCTCCAACAAAGCTACACCTACAGCAACAAGGCCACACCTCCTAACAGTGCCACTCCTTTTAGGGGCCATTTCCTTCAAACCACCACAGGTTGTTTGTCTTTTTTTTTCTTTTGCAATGCTATCATCTGTTTTTAATTTAGAATTGTGTATCATATATGAAAAATTATAGAAAATTGATTCTTCAGATTAATGTTATCTTGTCCCAAGAAAAATTCTGTTTGCCCCTATTAGACAACTAGGGGGATAATTAACCATAACAAACCACAAACCACAATCTAATTCAAGGAATTAAGACTAATCAATACAATGTCGGGATTTTTCCCATGGATTTTCCTATTGCTAGGTGTTAGTCCTTTCAAAGCCCAAGCCACATCAGACTGGGGAGTTCTTAGAGTGCCCCATATTCCACAGAAGCTGGCCATTAATGATGCCCATGTTCCACAGCAGCTTGTCATTAATGATGTTCTCTTGGTTACCTTAATCTGTAAAAGCTCTGGTCAGTTTTTACCTCCGAGCTATTTATCCTGGCACCCAAAGAGTTCTAGCTCTCTGACTCCCGCCCCCTAGAATGCCAGCTTGGTGCTTGATTTTAAATACTGTCTGTTCAGTCATTCTAACTGTTTGTACTTTGAGGTAGGACTAAATTTTGTTACCTGCAAATAGCAGGCACAAGCTTTTAATACTTAGCAGAACTGGAGGGAGACACCCTTATAAGTCTACATCAGAGTTCTGGAGCTGCTTTTTTTATATCAGTGCAAGAGAAGAAGTTAGGCCGTTTGTTAATAATTCCTATCACTTCCAAGACATAAGGTCACCCTGGGCTAAGGTGACCTACTTTGTGAAATCCCATTCCACTCTAAGCTTCCAGTTCTCCATTGTTCTTGGGGAGAGCCCAAGTTACACAGACATGACAGCTGAGTAGATCTGCCAATGTGAAGAATCCATACTTCAACATACCTCATGTGGAAGGAACCAGCACATTGGACCCCAGAAGAGAACATCCAAGAATTTTAAAATGTCTACATTATTTTTTAAACTTCTGGAAAAAAAATCTAAAGGCAAGCAGATGGGATGATGCCTGGACAGACACAACTGAAGCAGTGTCTGTTATGGGATATTTTGATCATACTCTGACACTCCCAAGACTGCCAATACAGTTTAGACTGTCAATCAGAGGGTGGAGAAGCGATCAGTGATCTCTCCTCCTCCTCCTCCTCCTCCTTCTAGAGAGAGAGAGAGAGAGAGAGAGAGAGTTTCTCTGATTCAAAAAGCTCATTAACCTTTCTAACTCCTCCGTTTACTTCTTGTGTCTCTCTACAGGTCCTGGGTGCTCCTAAATCTCTATGCCTGATTCTGGTCAGCTGGTAGCTAGCTCTGCCATCTGATTTAAAGCAAACTTTATTGACAGTCTTGGGAGTGCCAGAGTGTGATCAAAATATCCCACAAGTATCTACCCTACCTCCCATGTCACTTAGCCTCCTCATGGCAGGGTCCAGCTAGAGAGAGAGCATCTTGAAAAGCAGGCTATATACAGTTATATATGGCTGGTCAGCAGATGCAGCCTTAAGACTAGTTTTGTTAGGGACAAGATGCTTCATTTACTTTTTAGAAAAATCACAATATAATAAGATATAATAAAATCATATCTCAGTCTAGTAATTCTCATGTCAAAGTGACTTCCTTAGATTCAGTTGTCTTTGATGTTTCCTTTAAAACAAAGTCTGAAGGGGTAGAGAGATGGTTCAGAGGCTGTAAGCATTTGCTGCTCTTTCAAGGGCCTGAGTTAGTACACAACACCCACGTTAGGCAGCTCACAACACCTGTAATTCCAGCTCCAAGAGCTTCTGATAGTACTTCTGGCCTCTGCAAACTCCAGAAGACACATGCACACAGACACACACAAACACATAAAATAACAATACATTTGTATAGTGAAACACGGGTCCATTCCTACATGCAGACAAGATGATCTGTACGAGAGGAACAGCTTCAGAGGGAAAATATGAGTCTTTGGGAGAGTTCATTACTGAAAAAAAAAAAGACCAGGACTCTGGGCGGAAAAGATCTGAGTTGGCATTAGAGGGGGCCAAGCAAGACTCCAGAAATGGAGAGTGGCTTCCTCCACCTCGGAGCCAAGAATCACATCGTTATGACTTTTGTCTGTTAGTGGCAGCTGTCCCCTGTGGGCTAATGTCAAACCAGGTTCTTTTTCTATAACAACCTTGCAGTTAATTGGACACAGAGCCCTTGCCTTACATCCCTCCCTGATGGTTTCTAATCCTCAGGTGGACACTTTCCAGCCTTTCAAGTACTCCTGATACGACATTTTGGCAACAGGAAGCAGACTGGGGAAAGATGGTGACTAAGTACTCCATGTACACTCCAGTACATGGCAGATCTCGCTTTCCTCTGTAAGCCAAACATCCTGACCTAAACAAGATCAGAGCACACGTTCAAGGCGGCATGGCAGCGGGCAGCTCTCCAAGCCTCCTGCCTGTAAAGGGAAACAAGCAAAACTGGCCAAACTATTTTTGCCATATTAATTAAGAAACGCTTTCCCTTCATTGAATCTCATAAGGGACTGCCTGGAATTTTGTCCTTAATTAGAAGTATTAAAGTTTTATATTTTAACATCCTAATGAATCTTTCCTTAAGATACGGTTGGGATTGTTTCTGCATTTCATGCACGAATCCACACATGTGCTTTTCAGACTCACGATCTTTCAACTTATTTTATATAAACAAATACATGAATGGATGTCTCTGTTTTCTGAAGTGGTACATCCAAGATAGAATCGAATAAGGCCCAAATTAATGTTACTTTTGAAGTTACTAGAATCAGCTCCTACTAGCTGGAACGCTAGAGCCCACCTTCTGGTCTTGTCTGTCTTGCGTATGGAGGCAAACCACAGAAGTAAAGAAATAGACTTACCAGCAGATTCTGATACCGCTTTTATAATCTCAGCTCTATGAGTGTGAAAGGTAAGATTCCTACCTCTGGTAATATCATCTCTAGTTACAACAGTAGCAAAGCTAGCCATAATGCTCTCAATTACACAAGAAGCAGCTTATGGTTCTTCATTAAAGATGGTTCTCCTACTCAAAGACAGATTTTTAAAAATCATGATAAAAATAATCAAGATGTTGGGACCGGAGAGATGCTTCAGTAGTTAAGGGCACTTGTTATTCTCGCAGAGGTTCAATTCCCAGTACCCATGTGGCAGATCACCACCACCTAGAAGTCTATTTCTAGGGGATGTGATACCCTCTTCTGGCTTCCAAGGGCAGCTTGGTACACAGATGGTGCACATATTTTCAGTCAGGCAAAACATAAGATAAATATTCAAATTAAGAAATGATCAAAATGTTTAGGAAATTTAGTGGTTTTGACATTTTAAAAATATTTTCCTATTTTATATATTTTATTAAACAGCCTAATTAACCAATCATTCTAATCATTGGAAATATTCATATATTAATGAATAAGATAACCTAGCAGATTTATATAAAATGCCTTGCTCTGAATTGTTCATCTCAGCAAGTTGTTCCTTTCCTCATCACTGTGACAGCATATCTGACAGAAGACACTCACAGAGGCCAGGGGCTTGGCGGAGGGTACGTGCTCGCAGCACAAACGTGAGGATCTGAGTAAGAGAAGTGGAGACAGCAGGACTGCTGGAGCTCCGGGGCCAGCCAGTCTAACTGACTTGGTGAGCTTCCGATTCAGTAAGGAACCTCATCTCAAAAAATATGGGGATGAAACAGTTGAGGAAGAAGCCAACATGTAGGCTGTGCCTAGCATTTGCCCAGTGCCAACATTTGCCCAGCACCAACCTCTAGTTTGGAAATGCAGACAGAGATAGAGAGTTACACCTTCAGTGTTATCTCTGCATTTTTCGTTTGTTTCATTTTATATTTGTCCCATCATTATCTTAGATCTACTGTTGATTCTTTTGTCCAACAGGGACCAGTAAGTTCTCTTTTCTCTAAATTCAGTATCTGAGTGTGTATGTTTCTTTTGTTATGTTTCTTTTCTTATGTTAATCCCAATAGTCTTTGTTTTAATATCATGTCAGCAAATGTTCAACAACTAGTTTTCTGAAGGAACAAAACACAAATTGTTTCAGGACTGGAAGATTTTCCTAAAATAATCCCACCATGTCTAATGTCAAGCTGCCAGCATGATGTCATTGAATGCAGAGTTGGGAAAAGATTGTTAGGAGTACATTACTATTTACAACATATCATTTTATATCATACACACACATACACACACTATGGATATTTAGAATATGCGTGTAAAATAGACATACATCACTTCAAGTTTACAGATAAATGAAAATGTAGCAAAACAATTAAGAAGTAGTGATTCAAGAACTTTTTATTTCTGTTTTTAAATAATTTGTCTATAATTATGTATAATTTAAGTTTAGATAGTGGTTTTGTTTAACTGACTAAAGTGTTTCTTGACAGCCAGCTTTGGTGAAGGCATTACAGTTAAATTCAACCCGCAGCCACACTTTATTTGCTTGAGAACAGTATTGACAGTGTTCTTTTGTTTTTCTACATTCAGTTGTATGGCAACCTCTGCAACATACTTTTTGTAACATGGAAACTAAACTTATGAACTATGTCTGCTTTCATAGAACATAAGCAACCTAGAAGATGTGGCAAGTATTTAGAAATTCCTATTAAAAAGAAGGAAATATTTGCACTCAAGGATGAGGGATAATTTTGCTAGAAGAATCAAGATAATTAGATTATCTAACTATGAAACTCAGGCTTTAGGGGAGGTACATGGCCTAGAATTTCAAGGACAATACAATAAACACAACTATAATTCAAATATCATATGGTCATCCTGGATTATAAAAGTTCTGTTACCCAAGCCCAATGATGGTAGTTCATGCCTGTAATCTCATCACTTGGGAGGCAAAAGTAAGCGTATCTATGTGAGTGTGAGGCTACCCTAGTCTAAGGAGTGAGTTTCTGAACAGCTAGGGCTTCACATAGAAACCCTGCCTAAAAAAGAAGAAAGGAAGAAAGAAAAAGGGAAGGAAGGTATGAAGGAAGGAAGGAAGGAAGGAAGGAAGGAAGGAAGGAAGGAAGGAAGGA